>JAOCNB020133202.1:5411-18550 GCA_026546465.2 Palythoa caribaeorum | reverse complement strand
GCTACCAGAATAATTAGGGATATCTTAGGAATTTTAGGGGTACCAAAATAATTAGGGATATCTTAGGAATTTTAGGGGTACCAGAATAATTAGGGATATCTTAGGAATTTTAGGGCTACCAGAATAATTAGGAATATCTTAGGAATTTTAGGGCTACCAAGATAATTAGGGATATCTTAGGAATTTTAGGCGTACCAAAATAATTAGGGATATCTTAGCAATTTTAGGGCTACCAGAATAATTAGGGATATCTTAGGAATTTTAGGGGTACCAAAATAATTAGGGATATCTTAGGAATTTTAGGGCTACCACATTGTCTGAAAGTTTCACTCCAAGGCTGCAAGGTTGAGGACTTACAAGGCAATTTGTGGCGGATCCTCCTCCTCCTTTTCCAGCAAATGGCACCAAGTGAAACAGGAAACAACGCTGCTGCTGAATTCAATGGCATGTCTTAAGATGATCCCGTCATCTACCACGTACCAAATCTGGGATAAAGCAAGTAACAGCAGCAAAGATTAAAAGAAAAATAACAAAGGCAATGCATTAAAGTTTACAAAAACAGCACTGCTTGTTAAAGTATTATTTTATTAGTCAGGGTCATCCATATAAGACAGGTCAAAAAACAGAATCAAGATCAGTACACCTTATTCTGATGATGGTAATAGGTCCTGCCGAAACATGTCACAAAATAAAAAAAAAATAAAAGATGTCCTGATTGCGTTAAAATTCGAAATAAAGTCATTGTCAACATATATCAATGTATGTTGTTCAGTAGTATGAAACAAAGAATAAACAGTTGTCAGAAAAACTTCGTATATGCCCCGAGCGTCATGGAACCCAAGTCTCCCAGTATTCTAGTCAGGAGTGCTAACCACTACACCAGAAAAATTGGGCCCAGGAATCCTCACGCATTAATCAACTCAACTAATCATGAAACTGCTATGTGGTGATCCCTGATGGTGTAGTGGTTAGCGTTCCTGACTAGAATACAAGGAGACGTGGGTTCAATTCCCGCTCGGGGCATATACCAATTTTACTGACAACTATTATTGAAAGTCATCATCATCCTGACAACTATTATTGAAAGTCATCATCATCCTGACAACTATTATTGAAAGTTGTCGTCGTCGTCGTCATCATCACCACCACCATCATTATCATCGTCATCGTCTTCGTCGTTGTTGCTGTTGTTGTCGTTATTATTATTATTAATATTATTATTATTATTATTACTTTTTGCTACCAAAACAAAAGCTGCAATTTTCAGTGTTTTGGTGAATATCTATCCAGACGTAAAGTTACCTTAACTGGTTCACGCTCCGCACAAGTGGCAAGAGACAGACCAGTTGCGTCAAACTTTACTCCTATGAGAAGAGCCTGAAATGAAAGAAGATATCAGTATACATGAAGGCCTAGAAATAAAGATTTTGAATCCTTAGTAACAAAAATTGGTCAGAAAACCTTCAGAAGTAAAAAGCCTCAGAAATGCCAACATTATTACAAAACCAATATCCTTTTCAAACTAATATCACAACTTATATCTTCTGACAACAGTTATTTTAAATTAAATGCTTTAAAAAATGTCTTTAACTTCAAAGAAATATTGCTCAGCTGTAAGGCGCAAAAAGCACCAACATAATATTGACAGATTGAAGTTTTTACTGGCAAATGTAAAAATTTTGGTTGCAATTGTTGGTATTTTTACCAGTAGATAATGATTACGTCATGCCCTGCCTAACATGTATCACAAGTGTTGGAAAGTCGATTGCACAGGAAGTAAAAAAAAAGCGGGAGGGGCAACCAAAGCCATATAATTAAACAAATGTTTTCTGAGGAGGAAGTTTACATGGATCACTTAGCCTGGAAAATCTCGAGTGTTTGGGTGTATTACAATCCCTGAAATCTCTTCTTACTTGTATTTTTTTTAATATCAAGATTACTAGTGCTCTCCAACGAGTAATTATTTCAACACAGAACAACCGTTTTATTAACGTAGAAAAAATATTACCTACTTTTTCCTAACAACTACATTGATATGAAAAAATTCAAATTCCCTTCAAACAACAACAATCAGTCTTTCAAGTTTTTGAACAGACAACCATACCTCGTGAGCTTGGACCATTTTAGGAGGCTCGCTAGCATCTTTAGTAGCCAAACAAACCACTCCATCAATAAATCCTACAGCAAAATTCTCAGAATCGTCGTGCCATGAAAGTTTGCACACAGCAACTAAAAGAACAACATCAGTTACAAACAATTACGTATTACTATCCCTGCAAACATATAGAACTAAAGAAACGGTTAATTTCAAGAACGTTATTCACAGAAAGACTTTCGTATAACCTATTAAGAATATTGAATCCATTTTTCCAATAAAAGTCGAGAAAGTGGCCGAAAACAATCTCTGAAAGAACTCGCGTTTTGGCAGAACTGTTGAATGCGTTAGAGAATAAGCCAAATGAATAGCATTAAAGACTCAACTAGAGTTCATATTTTCTGAGCCAATTATTGTCCTTTCAAAACAAAATTTACTCATAGTTATAAGCTCGGGTTAACAAAGTTGTTTGACTTGCTTAAGTATGGCGTGGAGCTGATGTTTCTAAGGGAGCTTAAGTTCCGATTGAAGTATCTTAACATTACACGCAACATCTTACCAATTCAGTAACTGTTCTCACAATTTTGGGTGGTCGCCCCTAAGATGTTAATAATGCCTTGGCCCATTGCATAGTTGTACATATTTTAGGTATTCTACTGATGATCACAATATGCAAATTAATGTAATTTATTTTACTTAAAGTTCTCATATGAATCAAACACGAAAATACTAACGATTCCAAGAGCTATGCATAGCAGTAAAATAGCACTTTTGATAAAATGGCTACTTTTGCTGATAGCTTTCCAGGGAATGAAAACAAGTAAATGATAAATCTACCTCTTTCCCGTGTACAATGTTCAAGCTCAACACGGTTGAATGTACTCTTGTCAAACACTTCAACTACAGCAACAGTTCCATTTACTCTTCCAACTAACAACATGTCCATTGTACCCACGTGACTTTCCATGAAGCTGCCACGTGACGTAGGCCACGTTATGCACGTGATCAAGTGAGGATGGATGTCGAGGTTGCTTTGCCCTCCTGATTGTTTGTTTTATGGTGTAAAGAAAAAAGAAATCAGGATGACAGAAATACTCAGAACCGCGTCGGTTAAACACATTTAAAAAAATTACACGTACTAAAAGAATTCGTTGTCACAGAAGACATTTTTAATTTACTGTAGATAAGGAGACACAAATTGAGGTAACCAGTCATAAATATTGGCACAAAAAGTCTTTTATTGGAAGGTTTTGCGAAATGTGAAATACAGCAGATAATTCTTATTCAAGTAACATGTCAAATAAAATGATAGGTGACTGTACCTAACATATCTAAACACCGAGATAGGTGGCTGTACTTAACACATCTAGACACCGAGATATGTGGCTGTTCCTAGCTTACCTAGAGACCGAGATAGGTGGTTGTACCTAGTATAACTAGTGGGAGATTGCTACAAGGAAAAAGTTTTACCTGCAACTGTCCAGATATTCAGAAGGTTGTCGATTGATCCTGCTAACAATTTACCATTACCCTGCAGAGAGTAAAATGGAATCATTTTTCTTAAAAATCAAATACGAAATACAGAGTAAAAACTTTAACTAAATTTTAGTCCATTAAGGTATATCTTCAAATAAGTGTTTTAATCAGGTATTTTCGTTGGTTTCAAATTGCGCAAAAGGTAAAAGTTTAACGTAAACTCTTCAAGGACCGAAATTCAGAAACACTCATTCTCTCGATCTGGCACAACTATTTGGAATAGTTTACCACAAAATGTACGCAATGAACGTAAGAAAAAGTTTAAGTATAATTTACAAGCTCTACTAAGAAGCATTCTTGAAACTGAGGATGATTATATTAATGTCCCAGAAATAATTACCCTATTACCCAAATATAAATATAGCCTTCGCACCTAACACATACACCTATATATACATATATATCTTTTTTAAAAGATACTTTTCCTGAAGCAACATAGATTGTAAAGAATAATAATAACGAACAGCCACAAAACATTCTTTTGTTAACATATTATAAAGCTACCCGCCTCGATTAGTTATGCTATCTGCGGTGTAGCTCTGCCATATACATTGTAAACTGTTTTTGCCTTCTTAAATAAAATGTTGTTGTTGTTGTTGAAGTAAAATTCGCTTGAAAACTATCGTCCGCAATTTTAATGTAAAACCGGTTTTAACACACAAATCGTGCTTACGTGTAAGACACGTGACAAAACCTCGTGCCCGGTTTAATCTCCTACTATACTCAGCTAAATTGAACCGGCTTTTTGGTCGGTTAATTAACCCCATACCTAGGGCAGAGTTGAACCTTTGCATATAAACATGCAGCAACAAGACTTGGTATGCAAACCGGTTCATCCGGTTCATTTTCTGGATTAAACCAGGCTGGAGGTCCGATCTCGCTCGCATGGCAGGTCCTAAGTCTACTAATCTGGACCCACGTGAGCCTCTTCATCATATAAATATGATATAAAGTGCGAAAATTTCTTCTTCCCTTCAAATGGTCTTCAACTCACTAGTCTCTTACGATCTTAACTTGCTCCTCTCAAACTTTACAAAACTGACATATTTCTTGTCTGTAGAGTCCTGAAACTGACTTTGTGAAATGTTTAGGCAACCAATTTTTTAAAAACAAAACGTGCGTTGCTACCAGTACCTGCATGTACGCACGTACATTCGTACCTAAAAAAAATCCAGCAGAAAAAGAAATTGAATATGTATAGATGTAGCTAGTTTAATACAGTGCCATTCGCAGGTATTTGGTTGATGTATAATTGTTATTATGAGTAGGTGACAATAATCCAAGGAAAAAGAGATAAAAAATTAGCATTTACCACCACAAAAATTATCTAACAAGCCTCTGCACAAATTTGTGCGTTCCTCTGAAAAAACAGAGGCACTACCATGTACATCTGCTTGGTAGTATGTTTAGAATTGACCCGATACACGATACTGTGCTCCTTTTCAAATTACGTGAAAACTTAATTTAGCCGTTTTCATACTTTAGTTAAGAACGAAAAACGAGACGACGATGAAAAACGTTTGATGAAGAAACTATTTGAAAACTACGACCCCGAAATCAGACCAGTCTTCAAGAAAAGCGAAACTGTAACGGTTAAGTTTGGTGTTTCGTTGTTCCAGATTATTGCTGTGGTAAGTACCATAAAGCGTATAAACAATCTAATAACAGCTTAAACCGAATTAGAATTTGTTGCAAGAATCAAGAACAGCCTAAATTTACTGGAAAATCTTTGTTTACATTTTTTGCTTCATTAGCATACGTGTCTCTCTTTTTAATTGAGTTACCAATTAAGAAGTTCTTAGAATCAAAATAACTTTTGGAAATAAACCTTTTCTTAAAAACATGAGACCGATATGTTAAAGATTGTCTCCGTGATGTGTTTTTAATTATTAGGAATTTTACAATGACTGTATAATCTCTTAACGGTTTTGCCGCCCAGTTGTTTTGCGTTTTTTTTTGCGATACCAATATCTTTTTTGAAACTGCATGTATAAAACCAAATTTTGGTCACGAACCTCACTTTCTTTGCCTTTCTCAGGTTTTCAAATCAATTCTTTTTATTTTGGTTCTTTCTCCAAATAAAGTTGTGTGCCAGTGAAGCAGAATGTAAACAATGACGTCAGAAAAGAATCGTCTATAAAAAGCGGTTTGTAAGGCGTTTTCCTTTCTTGCTTTGTTCAGAAAAGCAACAACTAAAATCTTTCTTGTTAGAAATCAGGTTGACGTTGCGGTCTTCACTCAGGTCCATACAGAACCATGGGTGCAATTATTATCCTTCTTCATCAACAGTTATTAAGTATTTTTATAAAATAACCAAAATAGTACGCGCACTGTGATTGGTCAAATACCTGTTATTTATTGTGCCGGTACACCACAGCTAGGAAGCGAAAAAGCATTAGTGGTTTCCAAATATCCCGCAAAACTCGAAGAAATTCGGGATTTTAATCCACAAAATTCGTTCGAATTATTTCGGTGTTTATTTCAAAGTTATTTTTTAAAAGCAATAACCAAACTTTTCTATGTGTTTACTGTATAATAAACCACTTGGGATGTTGTGAGAACACTCGAAACGTTTGTAAACGTCTTCATCTCGGGATTTACAAGCTTTTCTCGTGGTTTATTATTCAGGTAAACCCATAGAAAAGCATGGTTTATTGCTTAAATAATAATCAAATGTTACACTGACATTTTAAAATATAATTTATTAAATATTTACTCTAATACTTATTACACATTTATTATATATTTATCTATTTGTATATTTTTGTGACCTCTGTTTGTATCGTTTCGTATCCTTTAGGTCTTCTTATTTTGTCAATCGACCACTAAATTTGTTTAAATTATAATGTATTGTAACTGTGATTCCTGACTTGTTTAGTTCTACTATTTCAGGAGTCCCAGCACCATCTGTCTGTAAATTTAAAATTATCATAATTAAAAATATTTTGTAATATATGGTGTAAATACAATTTTGATTGATTGATTGATTACAATGGGTGATTACGGGCCCCCTGTAGTATTGAGAGAATGTTTTGTGTTCAGGGGGGACTTAGAAATTCTAAGTAGAAGCCTGAGAGAGAAACTAAGAGAAAATACCACACACGGCTGCAGCTAGCTGTGTCTTGTATAATTTTTAGTGAAGACATCTGGAAACAATAACCGACCAACGTCAAGGAACGAAAATCACAATCACTAGAGCAGAAAATTGTCGTAAAAAACGGCTCAGATTTATTCTTACTTTAAATTTTCGAGAGATTTACCCTTTCAGCCCCAGGCAATTTATCACCATCCAACTTCTCCTTACATAACTCAAACAAAATGATACAACTGGTAATGAGAAATAAGGTATTGATCAAGTGAGATAATCTGTGAAAGTTGAAAAGCCGAATTCTCCCAAAACTGCTTATCTAGAAAGTATGGAACTTAGTTGGGAGAATTTACCAACACATCAGTTGTTGTACTGGGGCCCTAAAGGGTTAAAACGCACAGAGGGCGTGTTTTCATACAACCTTGGATTTTGACGTTTTACTAGAGGCAATACCCCATGATTCCCTACAATGCTAATGCTTTCGGCGCTTGCTGAACACCCCTACAAAAACTCCTGTTTAGTGGCCAATCACCAATTCATGCTGCTCACCTCTACAACCTGGGGTCGAGTCGTGGGCTCCGCACTTGAGCTGCATATAGATTTGTTGATAGATTTGTCGACTCTAAATCTGACTCTGAGGGTTTTTCTCCGGGTACTCCGCTTTTCCTCCCTCTCCAAAACTGACTTTCACGCCAAGATCTGAGCCGTCGAGCAATTAAATATTAGCCTCTGTCCAGGAAGAACAAGACAGCGGCGCGGTTGGCGCAGTGGTTAGATCTCTGTCTTCTAACCACAAGGTCCCGGGTTCAACATCCAACTCAGCCGAGTATCATTGAACATTTGTGTGACCTTCTTTTCCGCCAAAGTTGACTCAGCTTTCCATCCTCCCGAGGTCGGTAAAATGAGTACCGGCTTCTGCTGGGGGCTAACCTGCGATGGATTAGTGTCCCGTCCAGGGGGAGTCAATGAGTCTCATCCGCTTAACACAACAGAAACCGGAGATAAGCACCGGCTCCGATGGGCCCTTGGGATTGTAAAAGGATTTACCTAAGATTAAAAAGATAAAATCAAAAATAAAACTATTTAAGAACTCGCGGCAAAAACCCGAAACCCACAAGCGTTACGCTTACGCTTTTCTTTTTATTGCAGATATTTGATGTCAAAACCGGCAAGTTCATAAAAAAATTTGGCAGTGAGGGCGTTGGTGACGGTCAGTTTAACGGTCCCTGTGGAATGTCCGTCGACGGTGAGAATCGAATCATCGTCACGGACTGGAACAACCACCGCATTCAAGTCTTTAAATCCGACGGCACGTTTCTCTTCAAATTTGGTGATAAAGGCGAAGGAAAACTTCTCCATCCACGGTTTGCAATCTATCACGACAATGCCGAGGTATTTGTTGTATCTGATACCGGAAATGACGTCATAAAAGTGTTCGACAAGCATGGTTCTTTCGTCAAGACAATAGGGAAATCTGGGGATAAGAGAGGGGAGCTTTGTGGTCCGCGTGGTTTGGCTGTGGATAAAAATAACAACATCATTGTGTGTGACTTTGAAAACCACCGGCTTCAGATTTTCCGTTTGGACGGCGTCGTTATAAACGCGTTTGGCACAAATGGTAAGGGAATCGGTCAGTTTGCCTTTCCGCTGAGCGTTTCCGTCTCGGCCGACAACAAAGTGCTTGTTAGTGACTGGGGCAACAATCGCGTTCAAATTTTCAAATTTAGAGACACTAATCTGTCGCATTGAGATATATAAACATTTCAGTCTGATTTATAACTGGATCTTGTATATAGTGTCGACAGGCAAACTAAGATTTAGCTCGCGCGAATGGCTTCCATTATTGTAGCATTGGAAAAAACTATTGTAAACAATAGTCTTCTTTGTAGTACCTATAATGAAAATAACCATAATAATAATAAACATTTAAGTTTTGAAAAGTCCAACAATGATGGTGATCATAAAAATAATAATTTGAAAAAAAACCAAACAATTCTTTAAACTAGAAAATATAACTGAAATTTTTGTATACAGAGACTTTCGAACATTAAGAACCAAAAATACAAAAATAATAATAAAATGCTACAACTAATTCTTAACAACAACAATAATAATAATCATAATATTCATAATCATAAACATAATAATAATAGTGATAAGTGATAATGAAAGTGATAATCAAATTGATAATAATAATTATAGTCATAATAATAGAATCTTTTCGCGCCAAAAGCCTCTCAATAGTTTGAGACACTTTTCATGTAGTCAAATAGATTGGCAACATTTTAAAAACGGTTTTATTAGCATTCCAAAGGGTGGCTCATCTATGCTAAACTAGTCTTCAGCAGCCAACTATTTAACAAATAGATTCCATGTTAGCGTGCGTCTGTTCAGTAATAGATCATAGATGACGTCAAACTGTGGTAAGAACAAAAAACTGGCACACGAGGCGACAGCCGAGTGTGTCACTGATATTTGATTAACCAGTATTTGATTACTTTCAAGGAAAAACACTCACAAAGTTTAAGGCAGAGAAAATAAAACACTGATAGCACACAGAAAGAAGTCAACAGCAAAATAGAAATAATTATTTCTTAGCCGACCTCGTTGCATAAGGTAACTATTTATCAAATTATTCTATAATAAAGTAAAATAATGAAAAAAAAACATATAGCTTCTCACCTCCTTCCATGAAAACTGTTAAAGAGAATAAACATTGAAGATACTAAAAAGTGAACCATCACTTCACGGTAAAATGCTCCAATGAAATAAACCGACATAAACACATAAACCAATCATATTGCTCGTTTCATTTTGCGACGATTTCTTCGCTTAACGTGAGCAGCCATTGAATAAATTGTAGCACTATTTAAGTAATGGTCCCGTCAAGAGGTAGCCAACCTCCCCTTGTTCTGCGACATTTCGCTTTTCTCACACCAGAATGTTTAGATTTTCACACTGAGAATACATCAACCTGTGTACAACATAGTTTTGAAATAAAATGAAGTGAAACTGTACTTTAAAACGATGTTTCTTTCGTGTTACAATAGTTTATCCATCCAATCATACGCTACACTAAAAAAAACAAAAAAACCTTCTGATATTCTGTGTTCCCCATATGGAATTTTTTTTTAATTTTACATTGTAAAAAAAAAATTGAAAAGGCTGTGCGCACGTAGCTGGTGTACAATCCCGTCACAAACTTAAGGCCGTGTTACACGAGTCAACTTGCAACGACGATTTTCCGCGCAACAAAGTTGCGTGTCGTGTTGCGAGGTTTTGAAACCTATTCAAAAACTCCCAACATGTTGCGCGAGCCCAGTGTATCGCAGAAAATCGTCCGTGGTGACATGTTACACGAGGATCGATTTTCCACGATACGGTGTTGCGCGAAAAATCGTCGTTGCAAGTTGACTCGTGTAACACGGCCTTTAGACAATCGTGCATCGTGTGTTTGGATCGTTTTTTTCGGATCGTGTACAATTTACACGATGCACGATAGGATCGTGTATAGTGTAAATTTTGCACGATGCACGATCATCGTGTAAAATTTTCTCGATGCATTAACAAACATTAAAGTATAAAATTCTTCGAATCTGTGGAACTAACATCTTCTTCTGGCCACCTTGGGTGCACAGGGCGCTCACAGAGCAATAGAAATGTTGAGACAACAACATCCAACAAGTCACAACAAGCGTCAAATAGCCATGTAAACGGACGCAACATGTTACTCCAACAATGTTGCGTGTTATTCGATTTAAAATAAGGTTGTGTCTGTTTGTATGGAGCTTAAAGAACTTCAAAAGTTATTTTTTATATTGGCGACTTCACTTAAAATTAATTATTGGCGCTTAAAAACAAAATCAAGTAATATGCAATAATACTTTATGTTTTTCTAAATAAAAGTTTTAGTTGAGTCCAACTACTATCGTGCATGGGAACTTTTTTGAAACTTATTTGGCAAGATCTCTACGACTTCTAATATCGCTTTTTGTTAAAACAATATTTTTATTAATATTTAACTTATGGAATTATTTCGTTTATGTGACGTCTCGATTTTTACCCACGCGTTTTTTCCCCTAGTTTTTGAACAGTAACATACCAGCATCTTTTCAATCCATCGTGCTAACTGACTAATGATAAAAAAATTCCAGGAGTTTTCCAGGGGAGAAAATATATTTTTCCAGGACCCACCCACCCATCCAAACAATCGTGCGGTTCTTCAGCTTTCCAGTTGAAGTAATACGGGACCAAAATGACCAGAATCCCCAGAAAAAAAATCCCGAAATTGAGTCTCCACTGATAAAATGCGAAAAGTACCATTGTGAGTCAGATGCTTTTGCAAGCTTTGGTTTGTTTATAAAACTGCATGATAGTTAAAAATTTTTCCACAAATTCCAGGAGTTTTCCAGGAGTACAGAGAAATTATGTGTTTTTCCAGGAGTTTTGCAGAGACCTGGAAGAAAATTTCAAAATTCTAGGAGTTTTCCAGCAATTCCAGCAGTAGTGGGAACCATGTCAATCAAACCCACATCACTATAAAACCAGTCGACCACTCACCAAAACTCGCCTGCTATTGAAAGAGTAAAGATACCTCATAACTACAGGCTCCGCATTTCGCCCCCCCCCCCTCCCCTCCTCAAGCGGAGGGATGGGGGACACTTGGGATGAAAAGCATAAAAATGCCCGTCAGAAAATTTGAAAAAATTCCGTTACAAATACTAAGGAACAAAAATTTTCGATCTTAAAAATACCTTACAGCAGAGATTTAAAAAAAGGTAGGAGGACACCGAAGAAAAACCCTTGCACATTTTGTTCTTGCACCCCTAAAATGCCTTTTTCCTAAAATAACCACGAGTTTTCTCTGAAAAACACCAGATTGCCAATTCTGACCTCTAAAAAGTAATACAACTACCAATATCATTCCAATACAGCGAGTTAACCTACACCCGGGTTTTGGCCCATTGCAACATCAACCGTTATCAGAAACCCACAGAAATACGAGGCTGATTTACACCACTTCCAATGACGCAGCTCAAAACTTTAAAACTGTCAGGCTACTCTCCCACACTACTCTGATTTTAAGCTCTCCAAGAGGACAGCAAGGCATTGCAACATCAACCGTTATCAGAAACCCACAGAAATACGAGACTGATTTACATGCTTCCAATGACACTGCTCAAAACTTTAAATCTGTCATGCTACTCTCCCACACTACTCTGATTTTAAGCTCTCCCAAAGGACAGCAAGGCATACCGTAAACGTTCTAATAAACGCCTCCGTCTGTAACTCGAAGTTTCTAAATACACACCCTAATCACCTGTCCTTCTAACTCCTCAAAAATAAGAAAGACTTTGAAGGTAAAACAAATGGTATTAGAAATAGATTATAGTTTTGTTCTCAAAACTCCCAAATAAATTCTTCCTGTAAGGCAGTTTTTGTCTTCTTATATCATTGTTGAATTCTAACTTGAAAGGCTTCAATAAATACTCTTAAACTGCACTTAACGCTATAAGTTCAAATACCTTCACCAATCATAGACACAGAAACACCATGGTAATTAAATTTGTTTCACATTTCACAGAAAAGCTGATTTATTTACCTTAAACTTCGATTCAGACTGTTATTCGCGGCCTTCTCCCCGCTGAATTAGCCAAACAAGCTGTCGGCGAAATCATAAAAGCCGTCACAAAATATACAAGCAGCAAGTAAACAACCCCAATCGAATTCAATGATCGGCTCCTTTGGGAGAAATCAAAGCTCGCAAAAGAAAATCACGTTAGATACTTTGCCACGATAACATATTTCAACTATTTCAGTTAAATACTAAATATTTTCAACTATACTAAACTAGCAAGAAAATATTACATCATTTTAACCTGTAAACCTTTCCATCTTCTTCAAGATCTTTTTGCAATACCTATCCGGCAAAGCGAACAACACGTCAGTTTTAAAACGTTTCGCTCAATCATCAACCTATTCAGTTTTCAAAAACAAAAAAACAATTCAATTATAAAAGTTTTGGAAAAACAATGAATTTGTTTTGCAAAATTTGATGGCTCCGAAAGTAATAGAAAAGTTTTATTTTCGCTGAATTCCTCACTTTGCGTAGTTCGCCATTGATTTTATTTCAAGTCGCATACCATCTTACGGCAAGTAACGCTGGAATACCTTTGTTTTCTCCAGCGCAGCTGGGAATTCTATGTAATTTCGTCAAAACGGCCGCATGGGTGTCAATTTTAAAAGTGTCCGGCTCGAGCCCGTGGTCAATTGAAGCAGCACTAAGTTTCATGAATATTCACTATGCTGAGTTACAAAATAAAATTGTCTTGTTTTACCGTCTTAAAAGTTGCAAAATTAACTAAATTAATCGGGATTTAAAGAGTAAAGGTCACGAAAACCTGCTCAACACCAACTTTT
>JAOCNB020133169.1:0-10646 GCA_026546465.2 Palythoa caribaeorum | reverse complement strand
GAGCAGCACATAATAGGGCCTCAGTCTGCACTTTCAGATCCGCCTTTCTCAACCATTCCCATGTTCCCACAACATCTTTCGTGTCTGGCAAATCTCTCAAATATTGGCCGTGCATGTTTTTCCCCTTCCAATTCCTTAACTTCTCCTCATGTAAAGCCTTCTTGAACTCCTCGCTTTCTACACGTGGTTCGTACTCAATGAAATCAGTGGCTTTGACGCCTCTAAGTATATCCTTTTCTTTAAATACAATCCCAAACTATTTTCTTCACTCCAAACACACCCCTCACAGCTGATAAATCCGCGCTCACCTTTCGCCCGTGCAAGGCACAACCTGTCAACATCACTCTTAGGATGAAATGCTCCAAATATGGTCAGGCTCTTTCTAGTCTTTCTGTCCATAGTTCTCAATTAATCGTGTTAGTAGTATTGGTAGTGTTTGTAATAGTGTTAGCAGTACTATTGGTAGTGTTAATAGTAGTATTGGTAGTGTTAGTCGTAATATTGGTAGTGTTGATAGTAGCAGTATTGGTAGTGTTGGTAGTAGTGTAGGTAGTGTAAGTAGTTGTGCTAGTAGTAGTATTGGTAGTGTTAGTAATACTATTGGTAGTGTTAGAAGTACTATTGGTAGTGTTAGTAGTAACATTGGTAATGTTAATTGTTATATTGGTAGTGTTGCTAGTAGTATTGGTAGTGTTGGTAGTAATATTGGTAGTGTTAGTAGTAGTATTGGTAGTGTTAGTTGTTATATTGGTAGTGTTGGTAGTAGTATTGGTAGTGTTAGTTGTTATATTGGTAGTGTTGGTAGTAGTATTGGTAGTGTTAGTTGTTATATTGATAGTGTTGGTAGTAGTATTGGTAGTGTTAGTTGTTACATTGGTAGTGGTGGTAGTAGTATTGGTAGTGTTAGTTGTTACATTGGTAGTGTTGGTAGTAGCATTGGTAGTGTTAGTTGTTATATTGGTAGTGTTGGTAGTAGTATTGGTAGTGTTGGTAGTAATATTGGTAGTGTCTAGTTGTGTTAGCAATAGTATTGCTGGTGTTGGATGTAATGTTGGTAGTAGCATTGGTAGTGTTAGTAGTACTATTGGTAGTGTTAGTTGATATATTGGTAGTGTTAGAAGTAGTATTGGTAGTTTTAGCAGTAGTAGTGGTAGTAGTAGTAGTAGTAGTAGTAGTAGTAGTGGTAGTGTTAGAAGTAGTAGTAGTAGTAATTGTCGTAGCCGAGTAGCAACATCTCCACCATCATCCATGCCCATACGCAGGAGTTTTGTAGGGGAATGCAAGCGAGAGACGAGCATTCTAGGGGGTGATGGAACATACTCCCTGTGAAACTTTCAAATTCAGGTTGTTTGTAAACACGTTATCTGCGTTTTAGTCTCGGTTTGCAAAAATATCAGTTTATGGTACAAATCAGAGTCGTTTGTTGTGGCAAATCTATACTCGGATAGTAGCACGGAACTGAAACCTTGGACGTAACCAGTCTGTTGAGTTCTAGTTTACGACGTTGAATTACTAAATATTCACACACTTTTCGGGAATGGTAGCTCTAGCCATTCGTATTCCCTCGAGTAACTGTGTTCTAGCGTAGTAATGGTTCTGGTTTTAGTAAAAGTACTCAGTAGTAGTAGTAGTAGTAGCAGCAGTAGTAGTAGTAGTAGTAGTTCTAGCCATTGGTACTCCCTCTAGCATAGTAATAGTTCTGGTTTCAGTAAAACTACTCAGTAGTAGTAGCAGATGTCTTGCCAAACAGAATGCATTTCACACAGGAAGCAAATCAACATTTGAGAATTTTATTAAGTTTTTAAGCCTCTCTGGGCTGCAACATTTCATAGTGAAAACAAACAATTCACAAACATACATTTATGTATAATTTATGTAATAAATTATTTTGATAGTTTTTAATCCAACTATATTTAATACAACTTGAAAAAGGAAACTTTCAAATACTCAAAAACAGAGATAAAATGGTCGTACGAGCCTCCAAGAGCTGAATGAACCCTTAGTAATAAAACATAAACTCGAAAAACGTCAAATGGAACAAAAATGATCTAAAGTTCCCCGAGTGCTCATACGATCATTTACCTCTGGTAGCAGTCTATTAAAACTACTTGAATTCACAGACTTCAAAAATAATAGCCACTAATGAAATTTCAAACATAATATCAACTAGAGGATTTTATATCCCGTCAAAAAACACAACGTTTGAAATATAACGATGTTTTATTTCTGCATCTAAGTCTTAGTGAAACCATTATATTCTTGCCGGTGATCTGACATACATGGAAATTGGTTTTCTTAGGGATCGTACAGATCTATTTATGTGATATTTTAGGTCTTTTTAGGACTTTTAAGAACCTCCTTTTATTGTAAATTTCAGAACCTTTTTGACTTGAAAACTTTTACGTTTTACTACCATCGCAGGCCTCATTCTGATTTTGGGTATAAAAAAAGCAAATATACCGCGATTGCTTCAGTCAGTGATAATTTAACAAGTTGCAAAGTTACAGCGATTTTTATCCAAACCTTTAAGAAAAAAAAACAAGTAAACATTCAAGCTTGCAGTCTGTTGTTACCAGGGTTTTTTAAAGACTTTTTAGAGCCTTCAAACTAAAAGTCCTAAAAATTGAATTTTGAAAAATTAGAACTTTTTAGGGGTTTTAATGTGGGTACGAATCCTGTATCCAGAATAATGCTATATCAAACAAACTCCTTAAATGTATATAATTGTGTATACTGAAGACTGAAATAATATTTGAAAAGCGATACCATAATTCGCAACGTTATAAAGTTACGACTAGCAGGAATTTAAGGTTACTGTATACCTTTAGGGGTGTTTTGCGTCAAACGATACAGTGCGTCTGTTTTAAACGGTAGATACCTAAACCTATATATCAAATTAAAGCTTATAGAGCTGGCTTTCGAACTATACTAACAATTTTGAATTTAAATGAATTTTTAGATTTTATACATTCTCTAAAAACGAGCGACAAATTGTTATAAGTACAGTTCGAAAGCCGCTTTAATTTAATATATGGGTTTAGGTATCTACGGTTTAAAGCTGATGCACCGTATCGTTTTGACGCAAAACACACCTGAAGGTATACGGTAACCTTAAACTGGTGTAATAAAAATTTCAGTTCACCACTTCAGCATCGAATTCTAAAATCTGAACATTATCATAAGACGTCAATTTCGCTAAACTTTACCAATACTGTTGTTGTCTCAAAGTGCGAAAACTGGAAATATCAGTTTTGGTTGTACAAGAACTACGTCTCTCCACACAAATTCTGGAAAGAAGAAATGACTGTAACAAAAGATCTAACTCCAATGTACATTTTAAATTTTAAATTTACAAAAAATGTTAACAATATTCTAATTCTGTAATAGTATAAATACAAAATATGTTCACTCAATGTCAAACTTTTCCTGACAAATAACTACGCAAATTCGATGTTGGTCAAAAGATTACATTAATGTCCCTAAACTGAATATGTAAAAAAAATTACGTTCGCCCGATTTGAACTGCCCAACTTTCAAGCGCTGTCTGATCGCCTACTAGGATATCTTGTTTAAAATTACACTTTACGGCTTTAGTTTACGAAAACTTAAAGTACGTACGTTCAAGTAGAAGAAAAAAAGGCAAAAACTTCGAACTGTCAACCTCGTACGCAGGGTTACTCTACTTCTTAAAGGACAGCCACCCTGGGAAAGACGCAAACGTTTTACCCGATTAAGAACACATTTATTTCCCAAAGTAAGGAATTTTGTCATAAAAGAGCGCTCGATTACCTGTCCTAAATTTTCTTGAAACCGAAAACGAATAAAAGAAAAAGGGGATGCAAAAATTTGCTTTCAATCGTTTCACACTTTTTTTTGATAAGTTTAGTCTTTAGAATAAGCATCCATGTTGATTTGTGGTTAGAGAGTGAAAGGGCTCATAATAAGGAGTTGAATACATAAATTTATCATATTCTCAGCAAAATATCTTATTTCTGATTGGATAAGTGCGAATGCATAAATAGGTTATAGATTAGGTTATAGAATGCGTTACGGAAGTTGCTATGGAAACACTCGCAAGCGCCAAATTAAAAACAAAAACAAAATTGCTGACACTGCTGGCCACTTGAAAAAATTGTCTGTAAGACGGAATAAAGTTGTGGTAAATGAAGTCGTTTCGCTTTATCAAACCAAAACAATGCTGAAAACTTGAAAGAAAATTAAAAATATGAAAATACTTTGAAAGCTACACAGTCCTAGTTAAAAGTTTGGCAAAAATTCGCGACTGAACTTTAAGTTGACGAGATTTGACTCGATGAATACGAGCAACGAACGACATGTGATCGAAAACTATTAAAGCGTCAACTCTGCATTGTTGAGAATATAATAAACAAAAATCGTATGAACTTGCTCCTTCATTTAGCGATATATGGTCATTCGTGGTGTTTTCAAGTTATCAAATTACACTCGCATTTGGCTCGTGCAATTTTGAGAACTTTAAAAAAAACTCGCGCCCATAAATCACAAAATAAACTCGCATTTATACGACTTCCTATATCTATCTACTGGAAAAGTAGTTTTATCATCCAAGTTTAAGAAAAATTTTAGTTATTTTCTTCTAGACCGATATATATGTGTGCGCAACATAGTTTCTTCAATTTGCTAAAATGTCTTAATTCTATAAAGTGAGAGACCAGTCTCTCCACTAACGAAATTCTTGCTATTTAATAACCACATTACTTGTCTTTTCTTTAAAAATTAATATTAAATAAATGAAAAATGAAGACTTCCATAGGCCATAAAAATTTTCAAAGGAAAGTACAAATTGAATACGCAACTAGTTACAAAGGCACGATTGGAATGCAGTTCTACCAACTACAAAGATACTTCACAATACATTCCCTTTATTTTAAGTTAGGACCAAAAAAGAAGTAATTGTAAGCTAAGAAAGGGAAAAATTAAGGTACGTTTTTGGTTTCAAATTATGTGCAAAATTTAATTAACAAATGTACAATCTAATATTCTGTTTGAGAAAATAAAAACGATCGCTATATCTGTTGTATCTGCTTCACGATTAATTTAATAATACCATCTAAATACTACATAATATGGTAAATAAATACAAATTTGTGCCATAATGAATACTTTTCTCTCCTCTGAAATTCAATAATCCTCCATAAATATCAAACCATATCAATCTGCGAAATTCTTATTCTTGTCCAGGAGGCAGACACCATGCCAAATTACTAATTCTGGGGAATTAATGCCTCTAATTCATCAGCAGAACGATACAGAAAGGCAGCACTTTCTCTGTAGCCTGCGATAAGCTGTCTTATGGCTGTGATTTCACTTGGGTTCAGCTGGTTTTGCGTCAACACTTTTGGTTTGTGGACAGGTCCTCCTTCTGAGAAAAGAAAACCGTGTTGTTAACATTTTAGTCTGGAGTGAAGATATAAAAGCTGCTAACCAGGTTTTTGTGATTGGCTTAATGGTAAGATCTCTACCTTCCAACCACAAGGTTTTGAGTTCAAACCCTGACTCAGCCTTGGAAGAGTTGAACATTTGTGTGACCTTTTCTACCACTCAGCTTTCAATCCTAGTGAGGTTTCTGCTATGACTAACCTACTGCAATGGATTGGTGTCCAATTCAGGGGGAATCAATGACTAAATCTCATTCACTTAACACTACAGAATCTGCAGATACGCACCGAGTATAAAGGGCCACTTAGACTTGTAAAAGGGATTTAGCATAGCGCCCTACACAAAGACGAAGTCCAATAAATAAATAAATAAATAAATAAACAAGGTATGTAATTATTTGTTCATTACTAAACATTAGGACCTTTTTAAAAGAATCACAAATACGGGCTTACCTGGTAATTTTTCTGGAGTAGTAGCAGGAGCTGGCATTGCTGGCGAATGTGGCCTCATTGCGGAGTTAGGTGATGGGGCTGCGGCAACAGAACTGAATGGTGCAGTTAGGTTATCAGGTTCTGTGCGCGTACGTTTGTTTTCCACTTCGCTTGCACAGGCTGATGCCAATATGTTCTAAAAACCCATAAAAATAAATATTATGTTACATTCAGACACACATTGCATGCACTATTGTTTATAAATAGACCCACAATCCTGTGCATGAAGTAGTTCCATGCACGTACAGATTCTGGGACAGGTACTCTTACTTGTGACTCAGTATAGAAATCTATACTCCTGTTTATTATCCAATATAAACAAAAATCCTCATACCAGGCATTCTGGCCAGATTTTAACAAGATTTAGGGAGAAAAATAGGGGCTTTTTCTCTGGAAATTAGGGATTTTTAGGGATAAATAGCAAGGTAAAAGGGCTACAATGGGGTCTTTTATGTAGAAAAAAAAACACTGCTTCCATTTGTCTCGCTGATATTCATAATTTGATAAAAATTAGTCAATGAAAATGACAATGACGAGGACCAGAAAAAGATTCTGTAATTCTCATAAAACGACTGATATGGATTGGTATTGATGTCATGTAGATAGAATGATACAAGTTGGAGAATCATCTTTACAATTAGTCCACAGATAAACTGCTGATGCAGATTTCATGTCAAGTAATTTCAATGACACCAGCCACATCAAAACACGAGTAGTTATTTTTAGGAAAAAGTAAAAAAAATGCCATAAAAGTAGGGCTTTTTAGGGCATGCAAAAAAATTTGGAATTTTCAGGAATTTAGGGTCACCAGAATGCCTGTCATACAAAACCACAGCCAATAATTAAACTTACATTCACCTGAGCCATCTGAGCTGCAGACATATTGGGGTTTGTACTCTGAATGTAACAAAAACATGTCAGTATGACTCCTGAACCAAAAAGCAAAAATGTAAACAATTTATGTATAGCTAGCACAGGAAAGTAACTTTATAATTTTCGTGCTTCACAGTGCTATAAAAGCTCACTTGTCAACCGGTCAGAACACGTGTTAATTTTACAAGCTGGTTTTTGGTGACAGAAATCTTAAATAATTGTGGATACGGCAATACGTATTGCTGTACTTTTATTTTTTTATAAAACGGTGATCAATCAATTGAAATCTTACACAGCTAGAAACCTACAGAGCTCAAACAAATATAGTTTAGTGTTTGTTTATAAGTTTGCAAATTGCATACATTTTGACATTTAACTATACAATTTATCTGACTTCCAACTCTAAAATTGCTCTGGTGAAAGCACGTGAAGCTATGGCGAATATTCCTCAAAAATCAAAAGAGCACCGGTGAAATTCGCCGTTTGCCGGCCCTTATCTGAAACCCTGCTTAATGTACAGCATATTCAAGATTAAACAGTCACGTTTATTCTTACAATGGCCATATTATTAATTGTATTACATTTCGAACAATGATGCATAAAAATAACAAAATTGTGACCACTTTTTAAATCAACTAGATATGACACAGCTACTGAGCTCACCATTTGATCTGCAGTTCGTTTTAGGGGTTCACGGAGCTTCTTTAACCTGCGACAGGATTTCAGGTATGTTCTTATCCTTTTCCTTGCTCTGTCACGAAACTCAGGAAACTGCCTCTGGCAGGACTGTATTATGGCTAAAATTTTATCCTTTGGTTGCTTTGATATGGGAACCAGTCTATCAAGATTCTCATCCACAAACAGTCTCACAAACATCTGCAATCAGAACAGGTAATCAACATGATAAATATTTTTCTCTGTTTGGTACATACAGTTAAGTAATTAAACAGTTTTCTATGGGTTCATTGACATAATAAACCACATGGGATGTTGGGAGAACATGAAAAAAGCTTGTAAATCCTGAGCTACAGGCAATAATTGCAGTGTTTGAATACTTTATAGCATCCCATGGTAAACACAGTATGTTAACAGGCTCAGTGCATCAAAAATACAAATTTCTTAAACAGATACAGCCTGGCTGATATGGTGGAAAAAGCACTGCTGTTGAGTGAACTTATGGAATTGATTGGAAGAAAAACTCAACTTTATTTGAAATTTAATGCTTTTAAGACTTCATGCATAAATTCTAGAAAATTCAAGACATTTTTTAGGGCCTTAAATTATCATGAAGCAAAAAAAGACTTTTAAGACTTATTAATGACCTGCAAGTGGCACTGATAACAGCTAATAAGAAATAAGGAATTGATCAAGTGCAATATGCTGTGCAGAACTAGACACCCTTTTGTCTAATGCAGTATCCCCTAGTAAAATATGCGCTCAAATCATTATTATTACATTTAGGATATCAAACCAAATTTTAAGCTGGCCAAACCAATCCCCTTGTTTATGTGAGACCCATATTGGTTTGTTTTGGAAGAAAGAGGAGGTCACTGGAACTTCTCCTAAAACCTTCACCTGAAAATCCTGTCTTTAAAAACAGTTCTTTCTGTAATAATGGCTGCCAGTGAAGGAATTTGTTTGTGATAAAAGAGCTGTTTTCTTGTCCACACCAATGCACTGATCTGGCCACCATAACAGTGTATGAATCCTTCACTATAAACTAGGATACAATTCTGCACTTAATTTTCTGTTTGAAAATCACAAAATTGAAATCTAATAAACTCTTCTAGGTCATGCTTACATTGAATGCTTTGAGTCTTTCTGGATTCACATTAATTTCTGTTTTCTCAACATCACCCTCTTCGCCTTCACCTTCTTCATCATCTTCATCCTTCACAGCGACAGCTGGTGAGTTGATATTCTGAATTGGCTTGAGGACTTCCTGAAGATTCGGTGGCTCCTGAGAGGTAGAGTGATAATAGAGATACTGTAAGTTGTTTGAACTAATGAGTAACAACATACATCATACCAGTTGTGTGAATGCTTATGTAAGGGTCATCTGATAAGAACTGTAACAGTATTTCAAACTGAAATAATAATTTTGAAATCTTAAAATGACCCAAAGCCTCCTGTTACAAATATTGAGTTGTAAAATGTTTCAGCTGGTATACATATATATCCAAAAGTTTCTATGAACAGAAAATATCTGAAAAGAATAAGAGAACAGCAGGTGAAAGGGGATTAGAATATTAAGATTATATGTTTCAGCAGGGGTATTGCGGTTACAGGCATGCAAAATTATATAAAATTTTATATTTAAAGGTAGATGTAAAATGTGTGTATTGCACACTATATAGCATATGACTTTTGTGCCATTAGCACCCATGCCAGTACTAGATACAGATTAAAAATCTACAACAAATGAATCAATAGCAACAATTGTGCATACCCTTATCACTGACTGGACAACAGGCAAATTCACCAATGCAGCTGCATCATCCATATCGTCATCATCACCACTGTCACTTCTTGTGTCCTCACTAGTGACGCTTCGACCATCAGCTCTTGGGCTGTTTACACTGTTACTAGGTGTTCCTGGGCTTGGAAATACCACTTGAGACTGAGGCACAACGTAGCAAACAGGAACTGCTTCTTTGGGGAGCAAAGGAAATATTATGATATTGTGTAGAATATCCCCCCACGCACTTTTTTGGGGGAGGATGGGGGTGGTTTGGGTTACATTAATAGCTAAACCATGCCCACCCCCAACCAAAAAAAGTGCCTAAATATCTGAATATTACATGTAGTTTATCTGTCAGGTGATGGATTTCACTAGAAATAAAATGGCTTTTATTTTGTATGAAGAATGAAGCATTAGGTATTTGAAGGAAGAGGAGAAGGATGGGGGGTGGGGGAGAGTACCAGATATTATAAAATAGTTTAGATACTAGGAGTGTTCTGATTGGCCAACAAGTGTTCTTTCATAGCATTATATTTAGCATGAAAATGATGTTTTGGTGTTGCCAAGTTGTAAGAGAATACAGTTATATGAAAGAAATAAAACAACATGCATTTTTTTATATTGTCTTTCGCTTTCTTCAATTGGAAAATATTAATTTTATAAAAGAAATAAAACATGTTTTTTGTGCCTTCAGTGAAAACCTTGGCAAAGTTTGTGAGAATTCTCAAACAGGTGTAAACCCTTGACTGTGTCTTTGGTTTTCATTGATCTACTTACGAATTCTCCTAAATGTTTGCCTTTTTTTTACCAGGCTATGAAGGCATGGAAAACATGTTTTATTTCTTAAGTCTAAACACATGTAAAAATACAATCATTTTATGTGTGTAAATATTACTTTTTAGCCAATCAGTGATCTTGCATTACTATGACAACTGAAACTTTTGCATGCACTTCAAAGTTGCTTCGCATCAGTTGACAGTATTTCTGCTAAGGTTCTGGAAAATTTTGTTATAAACACATTTAAATAAATAAATAAATTATTTTACAATTACCAGAAGGTTTTTTTTCTTGCAGTGATAGGACTGTGGATAAGCTTATTTGTGAGATATCAATTTGAACACTCAAAAATAAATTCCATATCTCCATGCACCTATTTACCATTGCCTAGGTACGCATTAACTTGATCCATTTATCTAGTATTAGTAGAAATCTAGTCACTATCTATCACAAATGCTGTAATCTGATTGGAAACCATAATTGCTATCTATCAGGAGATAGATACGTGTCTGCGAGATCCAATATAATGTCTACAGTTCCCCATTAGGCCAGACCAATTTAATTTGCTGTTTTACGAACATTAAGGCCAAAAATGTAAGATTGGAGGGGGGATCGGGGAGGAGGGG
>JAOCNB020133137.1:0-10649 GCA_026546465.2 Palythoa caribaeorum | reverse complement strand
GTCCACCATCCTTGCCACTGGGCTACTGTGACAACTGCGATGCCAGCCATCGTCATTATTTCATTATAATATAAAGCCTAGATCATTTTAAAAATAACCTGAAAAATAAATAACCTACGACAAATACAACAAGACAAATGTCGCAGCAACTTAGAAAGAGCTACTCAATTGTTTTATTTTAGGTTGAAATTGATAGAAAATGACCAACAATTCATCTTTTAAATTTGAGACCACATCAAAAAAAAAGACAGAACTTGTAATCAATGCGGTGCCTCAAAATCACAAAGAATTCTACAAATTTGATCCGCTAGCCCTTTTCTCGGCAAGAAGATTAAAATGTTGAATTATAAAATAAAAAATACCTCTCCCACACTATATTTGTATCGATATGTACAGGCCACCTGCTGAAAAATTGTCCTCAAACTTTCACATATAATTGTTTTACTGCAAAATACGCCACTCGCAGATTTCATATGAAACTACAACCAGGATACGAGTGACAAATTTTCCATATCCTCACATGTGAAGATATTGCATTCCTTTGTTTTCAAAATTCAATACTCGCAAAATTACTTAAAAACCGATTTTAAAATACTTCCGAAATTTTCCGAAAATTTCCAAAGATTTTCGAACACCGCCGAAAATTTCAAAGATTTTTCAAATATTAAAATTCCAAAAACGCATAAGAAACAGTTTAATTTCAATATTAATGAAGCTTTCCATAGATTTTCGGAAACTGTTGGATAGTTCCGATGATTTCCGAAGACGTAGGCATCCTTGACTGTAAAGATTTTATATGATAAAAAGAAAATAACATGGCCACTTGGAGATATCTATGTAATAAAAAGAAAATAATTTACATATATGCGTCGGTTTGAACATATGTATGTTCGCGCCAACGTGTAATATCCTCTATTTCTGACAATTTTTCAGCCTCGGGCCTGACTCTATAGCTAGACACAAAAAGTGTGGCAGTTGGGGTTTATCAACTAAATGTTGTCATGAAATGCATTATTGTGTGTTTCTTGTATAAAAAACAAGCATTAGCATGACGACGGACTTTCCTAAATGCGAAACTACATGTAACAAATGTATACTCGCCAAAAGTAATAATAATTGATTGTGAATTACAGGAAGCGGATGCAAGCAACAAGGTTCCAGGAGTACTTATAACACTGCAGAATGATCACAGTTTTTCCGATGCTTCAGCCAATGAAACTGAAAGTCCATCCTCTGACAGCTCATTCAAACATTCAAATCAGCGAGGGTAAACAGAAATTATCTGTAGACGTAAGGAAGTTGGGTGGAAAAGCTGGCAATTCTGCAAGCGACAAGATTCAAGTACCCCAATGACCGAATGCTGATACATACTAGTTGTACCTCTCGCTTGGCACCATCAACACAAAACAAAAACAACTCGATCGCCTTGCAAAACAATTCGCTATTACGGACTCATGCAACTACGGACGGAAAATTTTGCTCCAGAATAAAATTAAAGTAATATAAAAATAAACAAAAAGTTTTAGAGAAGCGTACACTGGTTTGTCTGCTTTCCAGGATGAGATGGAGGGTTACCCTGGATAGTAGAGTTTCCCATTTCCTTTTCTACTACATGGTTTGTCCTACATGTGAGATAGGGTGCCCCTAGGTAGTAGGGCTACCTTAGGCAGTAGAGCTTCCCATTTCTTTTGTACTACATGGTTTGTCCTATATGTCAGATAGGTTCCCCTAGGTAGTACAGCTTCCCTTTCCACTTGTACTACATGGTTTGTCCTAAATGTGAGATAGGGTGCCCCTAGGTAGCAGGGTTACCCTGGATAGTAGAGTTTCCCTTTCCTCTTGTATTACATGGTTTGTCCTACATGTGAGATAGGGTGCCCCTAGATAGTAGGGTTACCCTAGGTAGCAGAGCTTCCCTTTTCCTTTTGTATTACATGGCTTGTCCTACATGTGAGATAGGGTGCCCTAGGTAGTAAGGTTACCCTGGATAGTAGAGCTTCCCTTTTCCTTTTGTATTACATGGTGGTTTGTCCTACATGTGATATAGGTGCCCCTAGGTAGTAAGGTTACCCTAGGTAGCAGAGATTCCCTATTCCTTTTGTATTACATGGTTTGTTCTACATCTGAGATAGGGTGCCCCTAGGTAGTAGGGTTACCCTGGATAGTAGAGCTTCCCTTTTCCTTCTGTATTACATGGTTTGTCCTACGTGTGAGATAGGGTGCCCTAGGTAGTAAGGTTACCCCAGGTAGTAGAGCTTCCCCTTTCCTTCTGTATTACATGGTTTGTCCTACATGTGAGATAGGGTGCCCCTAGGTAGTAAGGTTACCCTAGGTAGTAGAGCTTCCCTTTTCCTTCTTTATTACATGGTTTGACGTACATGTGAGATAGGTGCCCGTAGGTAGTAGAGCTTCCCTTTTCCTTCTGTACTAAATGGTTTGTCCTGCATGTGAGATAGGGTGCCCCGAGGTAGTAGGGTTACCCTGGATAGTAGAGATTCTCTTTCCTCTTGTATTACATGGTTTGTCGTACATGTGAGATAGGTGCCCCTAGGTAGTAGGGTTACCCTAGGTAGTAGAGCTTCCTTTTTCCTTTTGTATTACATGGTTTGTCCTACATGTAAGATAGGGTGCCCCTAGGTAGTAACTTTGAAGTATACAAGCTGAATTTTGTTTAAATTTTCGACGACCTGTTCCCACTTTGCTCCTCTTGAGAATGTACCCCTTTTAGTCCCAGTAAACGGATCTACGACTAGTATTTCAAACTTGGCTAAATGGGTAAATGGCGTCCTCGATGAGGGCAAGACGGCAAGCACACCAGTTGATAGTTCTTGTTCGCATGCCCTGTTGGGTAAATTTACTTCCGGTAGCCGTCCCAGCTCGCCTCGTCCTCGTATCTTAAGGTCCCTAATGTGCCCCATCCACTTAACACTACGGAAACCGGAGATAAGCACCGGCTTCAACGGGCCACATAGGCTCGTAAAAGGTCTTAGCTTTTTAGCTTATGTTTTGTTTGTTACCCACTAACTGACCTTTAAATCATACTTAACCCTGAAGAAGGACTATTGTCCGAAACGTTGTTCAATTTTTCGTTTCTATGGTGTTCAAAATTAATATATGTTTTAGCTGTTAGTACCTGCAAAGATAACTTAATTCCAACTTTAGGAATCAGTCTAATGAAGACTTGACTTAATTATTAATACGTTAATGTAAAGCCCGGTCTCAATATGCATGGTTATGATTACTTATTGTACTGACTAGTATTCACCAATTCCCTCAAGTAAATTTTTCAGGGATTGATAAAGATTCGTTTGGCGGTTGTGTATATAACATTTACTTAGGTTTTCTGACCTAAGTCATTGTATCATCTGACACAAAAACTAAGTTTAGACCTATGTCTGATCCAAAGAATCCACCTCGCAGCTCTCGTGTCAGTTCGATACTTTTATGTTGCAGTTTGTACTGTTGTCTTTGTTCTCCTACACATACCCAAACCAGTATAATTACAGTAACAGTCTTAGATAAAGACGCGCATGTTTGGCTTTTTATTTAATTTGCTTATTATTTAATTGCATATGCATGTTTTCCACAGCGACAATATCGATCAAATTTCTTAATTTACGAAACAAGAGATAGCCGACATAACTTAAAGTTCCAAATAGAGTTAGACCTTACGATTCACGTTTTCTGGAAAGTCACAAACTTTTATACTCGGATTAAAAACGGTTCCAGCAGGACAGTCTTTGATATAAGCAGTCCCGTGGCTGCAGTGGATGAAGGAAGAGCTCTTTTTGGGGTTTGATAGAAGAGCACCATCAGGTTTTCCTTTACAGGGATTGGCGCCAGCACCTAAAAAGACATTGCAGTAGAAAAAGATATTATAGGGCTAACATAGAGCAGACTTTCATAGGAATAATACTTATTTATTGATTAACATTTCGGGAGGATCCGGAAGGATGATACGACAATGAACAGGACATATCGTTTGTTGCGAGTAGTAAGCGGGTGTTGATTGTGTGGAGAAAATTCCTCGGAGTCAGGTTGTGATAAACTAATCTCAGGCCACGTGCAGAGACTAGTAGTCGATCCAGTGTATTTTAAAATTTCTTGGTTACATACAACCACAAAATGGTTGGTGACGCTGGGATCGTCTACTATTTAGAGGTAACCTATTGTTTTACATCTACTATTGACCCAGCTGGTATGCTATATTGAGTTATTCCCAACCTCTGGATACGCAAATTCGCGAAGTTAAGAAGTATTTAGCTTTAAATTTCTAATTGGATGTTAAACAGTCCATTTTGTGTAAAACTATATTTATCTAGAGTCTTCCGTACAACTTTTACAAAACAAAGCACTTCACAATTTGTGGCTTGCTACAATTATGTTCATTGTTAACCCCCAACCCCCACCCCCTTTTTATATGCCATTTACCTTCCGCTCCTCCGCTGGTACCTTGTGCAGGCTCAGTAGGGGCTGCTCCTCCACCACCGGTTCCCGGTGATGGCGTAGTAGGAGGCTGTCCCCCTCCACCGGTTCCCACGGGTGGAGTAACGGAAGGTTGTTCTCCTTCTCCACCGGTTCCCGCTGGTGGAGTAACGGGAGGTTGTTCTCCTTCTCCACCGGTTCCTGCTGGTGGAGTAACGGGAGGTTGTTCTCCTCCTCCACCGGTTCCCGCTGGTGGAGTAACGGAAGGTTGTTCTCCTTCTCCACCGGTTCCCGCTGGTGGAGTAACGGAAGGTTGTTCTCCTCCTCCACCGGTTCCCGCCGGTGGCGTGACGGTGGGCTGTTCTCCTCCACCCGTTCCTGCTGGCGGTGTTGGTGTAACAGCTCCACCTGCTCCTTCAGTTGGTCCGCTTGTTGGTTTTTTGGGTTTATTCGCTTCTAAACCGGCTGCGCCTTCAGGACAATTCACATTGGCTGCATGATCACAATTCATAATTGCGGGGTTGAACAATAGTCCTTTCCGACAGTACTTCTTGAATGCTCTCCCTTGAGCACATTCATAAAACGCCCTACAGTCTTTTGGATCAGCGTGCAATCCATCACTTTTGTCCTTACAGAAATCTTTGTCCACTAAGGGAAATGGCTTTTGTTAGTTGTGGGGATAGATTATCCACCGTTTTTTAAATAAACATATGTTGGTTGTTAGTATTGTGTTGTCATTGTTGCTACTGTTAGAAACATATTGATATGCTCCAAACTTCTATGCCACCCTAACCAATGACAATCTTGCCCATTGTTAGATGATAAAGGGTTTACTAAAAATCAATACAATACGATGCAAAAAAAACAACACAACACAACACTAATCAATATCATTTGCCTCATGGGCTATTATAAGTAGCCCTTGCGGGCTGCGGGTCTAGATCTCACTAGTATCACCCAACTAGTCGGACAGAAAAGGTAATAAAAAAGTTAGCAAATGCAAATTGAAGAAATATTTATCTGAGAGATCGCAACATCGGGACAACCCTCTTCTTTTTCAACAAATGTCATAGTTAATTTTAATTCTTTCGATAGAAGGTCGAGAAACTGGGCCTACGGTTATCCTCCTTATCTTAGAAGCACGATGATTAGACAAATATTGTAGGAAAGCCAGCATATTCTTTTCAGTTATTTTAAAACCAATATTACAGGTCCAGCCGAGAGTCGAACCCAAGCCCAGGGAAGACTAGTGTCTCACTAACAAGTCTTTAGAGCCAAACTCTTACCTGCTGTTGAGAAGCCACTACCTTGTCCATAGCACTTAATATTGTCGGGCTTCTTGTCTGGAATATTTATAAGGTGTAAATATTGATATTTTCAAGCTTATAATAGAATTTATTATACCATAGCTACACAAAACCGTACAACAACTACAACAGACAGTGACGAATATCACACGTTATTGGACACTTTGAGAACCTTTCAATGATCATTCCGGTGCCTACCGTGCAATATGGTTTAACTGTTGCCGGGACGTTTCCAAACAATTCGGAGAACATCTAAGCATTTTCCAATAATATCTCCCGAAGATGTTCCGAATACATTCAATAATTTTCCGAAGATTTTACAAAAGTTTTCGAAAGCTTTCAAAAATGTTACTCACGGTTTTAAACACATTCTGAGAACTTAAAAAGAATGTTCGAAGATTTCCGAGGTTTCCCGAACATTTACGAAGATTTTCCGAAAATATCGTATAATAAAAAATTATGGGGCGGCTTGGCTGCTAATATCGCTGAACAATTTTACTCGTCGAGTTGTATTTTGGTTTGCCTAAAAATATCCAGCGGTATTAGCAATCAAACCGCCAAATAAAATAAACATAACATACTCAACGAGAAATCAGTACCATTTCACCACCCAACATTGCTACACTTAGGAGATAACATCATTAAATAACAGGATATACATATCGCTGCTTCATGGTATCAAAAGAAAATAGAGAAAAACGTTTGAATTTAAAATCATCAAACCCAACCCGAAATGAATAATTACTTCGTAAATAATGGGCATTGCATTCCAGTGATACTTCTCACACTTTGACTTATTTGCGTGCTTGTTACTTCAAAAACGTTCATGCCCGATTGAGAAATCATATCAAAAACTCGCACTTCGTGTTTGATCACATGTTCCAAACAATAATGCCTTTGTGTTTGGAACGGGTGATCAAACACTCGTGCTTGTTTTTGGTATATTATATCGCAGTGCCCCTTCAAAGCTTGAGGCCACATTTCAGAAATTAAACAGCACAATGAAAGCATTAGAAGCCTGGTTGAGAAATTCCATCATACGGTTGAATAATAGAAAGATCAATCAAATGACAAAACAGACAAAATGAAAAAACGAATTGGGAAGCAGAACGGACTAGATTAGCAATGTCAAGTTCTTGAAAGAGTGAAATCATTCATGTTATTTTTGCCTTGTGGATAAAAGAAAGTGTTTAGTGCACGAGTGGACAAACCACGTGCGAAAATCTTTGTGTTTTCCAGCTTTATCAACAATAAAGACAAATGGATATATGGCTTTCTACGTTGAAAAAAGCAATGGATTGAGCCGTTAATACTTTCAAAGCTTGATTACATTTATAGTTAGGAATCCGAGACCACAATATCTTGAGCGAGTCCAAAATGTGATGCAAATTTTATCAACAACAAAAAACAAAAACGCAAATCTGGCAGACGTAATCAGCTTCGGGTGGCTTCCAGTGATCAAGTCCCATCTATTGGGACTCTGCAGAAACTTCAAAACACCAGAACTCTTCCCTCAATGCAACACCAAATGATTGTACCACTTAGTAACAGGAACAATTTAGAACTCAGCAGCTGAGCTATTCAACAATTTTCTTTACGACATAAATCTCGAAACTAACTTTAAGCCATTCCTATATTTTCACGGTTTTCAAGTTTTTGAAACAGAGGCCCAGACTAGAATAAACTACTAATAAATTGTATCTTTTTTTAATCATTTGGGCATATAGTATGAAAGCTTTAGAAGCCTGGTTGAGAAATTCCATCATTCATAAACTGTTTATCTTAATTAATAAGTAGTATTTTAGACACATGATGATGTAAAGCTGCCCTAGTAGTAATCGGTAATTAGACGGAAGTGCTGTGAGATGGGGCAGGGATGTAGCTCATGGTGGTGAAGATCTGAGTAATTCCTCGCTGTCTTCCCCCTTTATCCTACCCCAGCAGTTCTACGAGAAACAAAAACTGTTTCAGATCCATAACGGTATCAGCATTTCCTGCAAGAATGCCTCCTTTTAATCTAATCCTATGCCTTGTATGAAGTTAAACAATTTTTGAATTAAACTTACAGATTGTGTTGTGTGATCGTTCGGGTTAGTGGAGTCCTGAGAAAGATTGTTGTCGGTTGTATATTGACTGAGCTAAGCGGAAATCATCTTCAGAGTCAAGTGAGGGAAGAGTGCGTTAGTTAAAAACATAAATAGTCTTGCTCATTGGTTAGATTTGTCGTGATGTGATCGGCTGTTAGATTGTTTTTTGACTACCGGCAACAGTCCTTCTCAGGACTATACAACCTGGACAATCACACAAAATGATGTACTGTTACTCCTGGGTCCGAACTATTTACAATCAAATTTATGTTCATGTTTCTAATGATAATCAGTTGATCTATTTACCAATGCAAAACCATATTGCGTTGTTGAGTCCTCTGATCATATATCAACTAAAATGTGATACTTTGGTTAACTCACCAGCAGAAAAACCGGCATATTGTATGTTTGTTGCAATATTTCCAGTGTCCTGTATTTCGTTCAAACTGGTTTCCAGCTGTTGTCCTGTGATACTTGTTAACCGAAAACTGATTGGAAACTGCAGTTTGTCCAAACCATCGCCAGTAAAGTAGTTATCATGAGTTTTTTTAAGGCAAAAATACTCGTCGCTTCCTTTGATCTTGATTTCCACTCCTGCCGTGGGGAGCCTGGAGTCGAGATATCGTTTTTAATTCAGGGGGAAAGAAGTTAAATCATTTAAACAGCGTAAAACTTACAATCAATAAACTTTTGTTAAAAGCCAGTACGAATGTCTCTTTAAAAGGTTGATTAATAAAAATAACTACATTTTACTTTTATTATGAAAGTCAACCAACGCGATATGTAGCCTAGGCTATGTAGTGTCAAACATAGCTAACTTTCAACAATGGTTTTACACACCTCGCTTATCTCGAGACTATTCAAAATTAAACAGAAATGACAAAAGTTGAACCTAACGTCTGCTTTGATAAAGGAATTAGGAAAAATTTGGGTCTTATCTCACTGCGAGATTTTTAATAGAAATTGCATTTTGTCTTTAATTTCGAGATAAAATGAGATAATTATTGGATCTAGAAAAATTGGGTTGATGAATCTTTGGTTCAGAGATAATGTAAAATACACCCGTGTTTCTCTTCAGCACAAGATTCATTTTTATTTTTTTGTATTTTTATTTTTGTAAGCAATTAACCCTCTTATCAGTATATTAGTTAAATCTTGAACAAACATTACATATCGGTGCTTGGAGATACAAACTATAAGTTCTGTCGAAAATTTCTTGTAGGTGTTCTTTCTTTACCCTCGAAATTCAAACTTATATATCTCCGATCCCACTTGCTTATTTCATTTGAACAAAGTTCCTTCTTGAAAACAGCGTGCACATGACCGTTGAGTTTAAAGCACAAGATGAGCTCTCTTTATATAAAGTTATAAGTTTAGTTGTGGGCTAGGTCAAGATACGCGAGACTAAAATCCAGATCTAGAGAAGGCCAGCCAATGTCACACATAGGCGCGCAAAGATACAGAGAGTAGAGAAATTTTGAGGGAATAAGCGTCTCTTTACATGCACCAGGTTGAATTCAACTTCGCACTGTCTAGAGAAGGGGTTTAACTTTGACGTTATGATACGACCTTCGCTGTTATGAACGCAATTTAAGTAATTGGGAAAGAGAAAGCTGAAACAATTCAGGTTTCAACGTGAATATCAAATTTTGATATTTGGTTTACATGCAAAACCAATAGTGCGAGAAAATCAGGTTCGATGTTTTGTAAAAGTTGATGCGCAAGATGGTGTACAATGAAAAGAAACAAAAATTCTATTTGGACATTCTCGTTCCCTAGTTAGCTGCTGTTGTTCCTTTTCAGCGTAGATAGTTTGTCTTTTTCGTTTGTTACTTCCCCGATATTATTTACGAGTAAAATTTGCTTGAAAGGGTTATCCACCATCTTCACGTTAAATCCATTCAACCCTCAATTTACGTTTACATGATAACACTTGTATCTAGTGCCCGGTTCAACCTTCCACTCAGCTAAATGTCACCAGCTTCTGGGTTGAACCTCTTACCGGGGCAGATTTGAACCTCTGTACGTAAACGGCAGTAAGACTTGGTCATGTGACCAGTTCATCTGCATTCTATATTAAACTGGGCTGGAAACAATCCCTAAGATAGAAGTTTGTTCAAACACTGCAAGAGGCAAACCGCGGTTACAAGTTAACAGTCAAACGTTGAGGTTTACTTCATTTCATGCAATTAAGTTTGCGGTAAACGTGGCCCGAGGACTTTTGGGTAAAACTACTCTGGTATGACGGCTACTAGTAGGTATGGATATGCTTTGAAACGCTTTTGAATTCTTGTACTCTATTTGTTTTCATGTTCTTATAAGACTACCATGAAATGTTTGAAAGACTTATAAGACTACCATGAAATGTTTGAAGCCGAGTGGTTGCTGCATTTTATTTACAGGATGAATTTTGACCAGCTATCATGTAATGCTATACGATCTTCTTGATAGTAGTAGCAGCTCAGATCCGAGTGACAGTGAAGGTGAATAGCACGTACTTTCACCGGAGTTGGCTGCTACATACCCGGAGCCGAGAACTTGGACCCCAAGTAAGTTAAAACGTAATGTAAAACGTAACATAAGATAAAACGAATGATCATATTAGTATATCAACAAAATTGTGCCTGTGGTTTATATAACAAAAAGATTTTATCCGGGGATATAACTTACTTGCTATTGCGTATCTGGAGCTTGAACGACCAAATACTACTACCACTGGTGAATCGAAGCTGAATGTTCCCATCCTGGCCAGGAACCGATGGACAGTCGATTGCCTTCATATTTGTCTTCCATTTACCAGTCCCGGTAATATAAAGGTCCATCCCGCCTG
>JAOCNB020133110.1:0-10653 GCA_026546465.2 Palythoa caribaeorum | reverse complement strand
CTTAAACTTTTAGCCAAAACATTTTTAACTTTAATTTCAAAAGCAAATATTATGACAAAAAGTATTTTGTTAACTGAAAATCAGGTGGTTTTGAAAAGTTTTTTTTTAGAATATCTTATGTTTTATTTCAAACAAAATATACTTGAGTGAATCATCAAGTAAAAAACAGTTTTTTTAAAACAGTGTCAGACTAAGTTAAAAATTATCGATTTTTAACCCTTGAAATTGTTTCCATACAATTACCTGAAAGTGGTTGCTGTAGTTACTCAAAGGAAATCATTCGCGTCTCCCATTTTACCTTGCAAGAAGCATAAAGTTTTCAACTTTAAAAATTTCAGCGCACAAAAAGACAATACAGATATATTAGTAACAAATATAAAAAATAGGAAAAGCTAGAAGAAACTATGTGCTGTAGGTATTCTAAAAAAAGGATGGAATACATTTCCCGAAACATATGGGCTACCAGAATATATAAAAAATTAATAAATTATAAATGTAAATATATATAAATGAATATATCTATAAAAACTTGGAAAACACTTTGTAGATAATATTAAAGGAGTATTAACGGTTAACACATCTCAATATTATGGATACTTGCCATCTGATAAGAAACGTAATCCTCATTCGGAGTGCGTGATTTTTACAACAAAACCAATTTTTATTCTTAAATTAAAAGTTTTTATTTGTGTTGGCTTAGAAACGATTTTTCGTAAGAGACATTCCAAAAGTGGTCGCGCTAATTTGGTCGAATAAGGGGGAGAGTCGCAAGAGATCTTTGGTTAACTAGTTTTGAAGAAGGTTTTCGAGAACTCTCTTTGTTGCAATTTTTTGCTTGAGAAGAAAAGTTGAGGCTTACCTAATTGTTAAGTTTTAATCCCGTCAAATATGCGCGCTCCCCTGCATTAATGCAGTTACATAAATATCTGTCGGCGCTTTTCTCAAAATTGTTTCTAAAATCTAGTCTCTATATGCAGCGATATTTCTAGTACCACGCAAAACGACTTGTGTAAATATTAGCCAGTGTTATCAAGTTGTGCTTATGAGCAAGCTAGCTAAGCGAAACTCATTTACGAGCCTAAGTGGCCCATTGGAGCCGGTGCTTATCTCTGGTTTCTGTAGTGTTAAGCGGATGAGAGTCATTGACTCCCCCTGGACGGGACATTAATCCATCGCAAGTTAGCCCCCAGCAGAAGCTGGTACTCATTTTACCGACCTCGTAAGGATGAAAAGCTGAGTCAACTTTGGCGAAAAAAAGGTCACACCAATGTTTAATACATTTGTCCACCGTAGGTTAACCTTCAGCAGAAGATGGTACTCATTTTACCAACTTCGTAAGGATGGAAACTTTTAAGCTACTAAGCTAAATCCTTTTGCCAGCCCAAGTGACCCTTGGAGCCGGTGCTTATCTTCGCTTTCTCAGTTAGTCTTCAACAGATGAGAATCATTGAATCCCCCAGGACGGGACATTAGTCCAAAGTTGGTTAGTTCACTATATATTAGTCCTCAGCAGAAGCTGGTACTTATTTTACCGACCTCCTAAAGATGAACAGCTGAGTCAACTTTAACGAAAAAGGTCACACCAATGTTTAACACATTTGTCCACCGTAGTTTAACCCTCAGCAGAAGCTGGTACTCATTTTACCAACTTCGTAAGGATGGAAATGTCTAAGCTACTTAGTTAAATCATTTTACCAGCCCAAGTGGCCCTTTGGAGCCGGTGCTTATCTTCGCTTTCTTTAGTCTTCAACAGATGAGAGTCATTGAATCCCCTAGGACGGGACATTAGGCCACCGTTGGTTAGTCAATTGTACGTTAGCCCCCAGCAGAAGCTGGTGATCATTTTATCGACCTCGGGAGGATAAAAAGCTGAATCAACTTTGCTCAAAAAAGGTCACACAAATGCTCAACACTCGGCAGAGCCGGGATTTGAACCCGAGACCCTTGGGGTTGGAAGGCAGAGATCTTACCACTGCACCAACCACGCCGCCTTACAGTACTATATAGTTTCAATAAAGTTTTTATAAGCTAATTTTGAGAAGTCTGTTTATCTACAGCGTTGTTTAAGAGCCAGACAAATTCATAACTCCAATAGAAAATATGGCCAAAGAAGAGCTTAATAAGTGTCTTCAAGTTTTCTATGCTTCCACTAAACAAAAAGACGGGAAAAAGGTTAAACTTAGCCTATCAAAGTTTTCTCTCTCCGCTCGATTCATGATGGTTGTAATTCTAATTCAATTTAAAGTTGTTTACAGTCTTTTATTTGACCGATTAGGAGGGTTCTACTAAAACAATTAGACCTTTTGGCCTCATGGACAAAAAATTCATTGCCCATTCAGCCTTATCGGCTATTGAATTGTATTGTAGTCCTCGATGTCTAATTGTTAATTAGCCAGTGGTGATGATGATAATAATGATGATAAGACAAAAAGAAGACAATACTGATGTTAAACAACTCCAAGAAAAGAAGAAAAGAAGAAAATTGGTCAATGGAAAAGAGAAGATAATGCAATTAAACTGTTGTCCTCTAGAACGTGAACGAGAGTTTAAATGACCACATTTAAGTTACGAGTACCAAGCCCTAACTAAAAGATTCACAAGTTCTACTTACTTTAGCAAAAGTGTTGAGTAGCCGTTTATCAAAGTCGTCGGTAACTCGGCCCCCATACTGCACCTCGCCAATCATGTAGCGCACTGTGTTCCAGGATACCCCCTTTTTAATGTCCATATCATCCAGATGATTTTGAACAAACTGCACGCTGGACGTGAAATCTGCCTGGTTGAACTCGTAAGGAATATTCCACCCTAATGGTCCATACTTTCGTCTTTCCTGTAACAATGAGGTTCTAACATTTGATATATGTTATAAATTCCAACTTCTACTAGAAATTTGTCTAAAAGTCATTTCAAGAAAGAAATCCGTAAATGCTTATTCAGTAGTTTAGAAACCAATGGTTAATGTTTTGATATTCCTAGACTATTCCGAAAATAGCCCATCAATATTATACAACTATATATACTTCAATCTTCTTTCATAACATACCTATCTTTATCAAATACATATAATTCAAGTCACTTTACTCAATTACATAAATTATCCTACTAAAATAATTACAATTATATAATTCTTCTTTTTATTTACAGTTCTTTTGACTGCATGCTTTGTTTAAATACGAGCGAAGTACGTATTAATAATTCCTGTATCTAACTTTTAACCTGCCTCGATTAGCTTTATGCTTCTTGTAAGTTAAATGGCTTTTTGTAAACTTTTTATATAACTGAAATCAATAAAGTTCAAAGTAACTCATTGATAATTCATGACCACTCAACAAAAAATCGTAACCGTAAAGAGAACATTTATATTGGATAAAGGGCTCTTCCATATTTAGACAAAATTTACCTTGGATTTTACAGTGCTACGCGCCTTACCGTTGCCACCCGAGAAAGTTTTTGATTAGATTTTGACATCTTTTTGACAACTTTTTTACAACTTCCATATCAGATGGCCAATCAGAAAGCGTAGGTGAATGGGCGGAGTAATAGACATTTACCGGCGACAATTTAAGCCGCGTGCTATTTTCACTTCTTTGAAATATGTTTGCCGACATCTCCGCCCTTGGAAATTCTCATGTTCTGATTGGCTGGCTCGTTTTGAAGTCAGCAAAAAGTTGTCAAAAAGATCTCAAAATTTAATCAAAAACTTTCTCGAGTGGGAACGGTAACGCGTGTAGCACGGTAAAATATATTTCACTCTTTAATAGTATTAAACTACCTAGTAGGGTTACGGTCGATACATACGTTTGAAAACGGTGAAATGACAGCCATTTTAAAAATTTTTTTTTCATATCATTTATTTTATTTAAGTAATTTATAAAGAACGAGAGTAAGTTTTTTTATAGGGATATAAAGATCTAAGGATTCGCGTCAGATCTTTCGACCCGATAAAATACAAACTCGAATTCTTTATACTGCTTATCAAATCTATAGGTTCTTTCATATTGTGTTAAAGTTTTTGAAATAAAAATTAATCTGGTCAGGAAAATTCATTTTCGTATTTTAAAAACTCCGTTTTAATTTTGCACAGTAGTGCCGACCTTTTTGGGCCGTCGGGGAGAGGGGGTGGGGAGATACACACACTCCCCTGTCTACGGGGCAGAAATTTAATTCAAAATTAACGGCAAGCCTAAAATGATCCAGTTGTTTTAATTTTTACTTTTCCCGCCACAGGACGAAGACCTGACCGCTGGCTTCCAAGATTTCGGTCACCTTCGATAGAGGCGTCGACGTGACTTGCATTTAAACTCTCTACTACTGACAGTGGTTGGCGCAGTGGTAAGATCTCTGCCTTCTAACCACAAGGTCCTATGTTCCAACCCCGGCTCAGCCAAGTGTTGAATACCTGTGAGACCTTCTTCTGCTAGCTTAGCTACTGACAGTAAGTCTTGCCACATAGCACCTGACACTGCGTGCTTTTTACCTGAACAGTGGAGTGAAGGAAGGCCACGGCGTACAGCATGGGTTTCCACTGGTGCAAGCTGCTTATGTCTAGCTGGTCTCGAGAGATACCTACATACAAACAATCAATTATTTGTGAACTCAAGGGTTTAACTAAAGGTAAATTAAGGTAATTTTTATTCCACTTCGTTAGTTCCGTTAATTTCTATATTAACTGTTATCAATGGAAGTCAACGGTGCTCCCTTTACCCCTCCCTCTGTCAGTGCACCTTTTTTACGGGTATTTAACCCTAGAAGCCTCAAGGGGGGAATCGAACAGACCGCCTCCTCGATTTTCTTGGCCTCAAATCTGAACGCCTTGACCAATTACCAAGCGCTTTGGCACAACTGTTCCTTCATAAAGAATCCATCTTTTGACACTAATTAAATGACGTCATCGATGACGTCATTGATGACGTCATCACAGGAAGTCACGGAAGTTGGATTTTTTAAAATTTTTGTATATATTTTTCTAAAAATTGAGAAATGATCGTTACTTTTCATTTTCTTTTCAGTATTTTACATTTTTATCACATGAAATGGTATTTCCTTTACATTTCCTATAATATTTCTCAATTTTAGACAAAATCTTAAAAATTGAAATTTATCCAAGATGGCGGTCATTTTGGATTTTTGTTTCTTGTAACCATGGTAACAAGAGAATTGTCACCTGATTTGTATTAAATGAAAGTGCTACACGCCTGCTGCCAAACTAAACCAAAAATTATGCACTCCGATTTTTTCATTTCTCTAAGTCAAGAAACAACAGGACCACGATAAAGATTTTATTTTTCGACAAAAAATTAGTGCACAGTTCCTGAGGCCGTATGTTCGAGCGGTTTAAAGCTCTGACTCGGAACCAAACCCGGAGATTCCGAATTCGAGTCCGCTTGTCGTAAACTAATGTATTAACCGTTAAACACAAAGAAAAAAAAGTAAATAGATTGAAGCAGGACTAATGAACAGTTCCTGTTTTGTAAGTTTACCTAAAACCGAAATATTGCGTTGTTTTGAGCTAAGTTCCCGTCTTTTTTCTCAGTTTATTCTTTTTACCTCCACCCAAGTTTCTTCGATCCCAAATTTATTAATTTTTTAAAATACATAGTTACTCGTTTAAGGAGGAGGAGACAGTCAAATACATACCATTATAAGTCCGCTTCAGTCCTGCTCTCAACCCTTGTGGAGGTTCATTCGTGAATTTAATCGACATCTGACAAAAAACGCAGCGGAGATAATATAATGAAACAATATAAATGGAATCACAGCAAGATTACAAGAACCATATAGAAATGAAATAAAATAAACCAAATAAAAAGCGACATAAGAAAGATTACTTTTTGAAGATGGCGCCAATGCGAACTTCAAACAAAAACTCAAAAATCAAAAGTTTCCCTTTGGGAAATTAAACTAAATTCATGGACAAGTGGGGTCGAAGCTGTCACAAAAACCTGAATTAGAAATTTCCTGACTTTGTTTTGAACAGTTTCCCTGAATTAGCGCGGATCTTCCCTGCCCAAAAAAAAGTTAATATCAAACAAAGATCTTGAGAAACAACGCGCATCCAACAAATTGACCTTAAATTAAGAAAGGAAGATGGAAGTGGATAGAACATGTATTTGAATGAACTCTGATGCCAATCCAAAAATTACTCTAACCTGGACCCCAAAAAGGAAACGCCGCCAAGAAAGATCCAGATTTACAACCAGAGAAAAGGAGATGGCGTGGGGATCTTGGCACCAAACGGAAAACAGAGTCAAAACAGAGCGGGTTGGAAAGCACGAGAAAGGAGGGAGGAATGATGATGCTGATGCTGATGCTGATGATGGTGATGATGATGACGATGATGGTGATGATGATGATGATAACGATGATGATGATAATAATGATAATGATGATGATGATGATGATGATGATTATAATGATGAAGAAAATGATGATGATATTATGATCGTGATAATGGTGATGATAATGATGGTAGTGATGGTGGTGGTGATGATGATGATGATGATAATGACGGTGATGCTGAAGATGGTGACGGCAATGATTTAGGGTCATAATTACTGATTTTACTTTTAAATTTCGTCACATTTTCTACCCGATATTTTTCTAAAAATCTAGGTTTCATCACTTTTCTTTTCAGTGGGGAACCTAATACTTCAGAGAAAGTAAGTCCTCCCTCACCAGAAGCATTTTTAACCAAAAATTAAAATTTTCCATGACCTTGATCAAATTTTTATATTTTTCCCTGATCTTCAAAAAATTCTTCGACCAGTGGTAACCCTGGGAGTTTGTCCCACCGACTGATATTACAAGACAAAGCACTCAATATCTTCAATTGTACCTGCAAGAGGCCGATCGGGAAATGGGGATGAACCTCTGTCGTCATCCACAGACGGAAATTCTCGTGTATTGTCTCGGTTTCAATAACTGTGTCCATCAACTCGTCCAAGAAATTTAAACCCAGATGGCAGTTTTGCAGAAGCGCCCAACCTCCCTGATTTTGCAAAGAAACATTGAAAGAATTAGAATTGTTTCATTAGTCGCACACCAAAGTGCTAGTAACACTACAGTCATGTACTGATTTTTTCTAAAAAAATTTTGTTGATCATAGGAGAGAATAATTAACAAACGTAAATCGGGTTCGATTCCCGTTAGGGACTCAGAAGCTATATAGTTATCTACAAGCTGACGATTTGTACAACTACTAATTTATCAACGTGTGGATATATTGAGCCTAGCAGTTAGCAGGACAAATACCCGATGTTTCATCTATAAGAACCAAGTTAAGTGACCTGTTCCCTACGTGAGTTCCTGTAGCTCAACTTGGTTAGAGCGTCTGACCGGTAATCAGAGGGTCATGGGTTCGATTACCGTTAGGGACTCAGAAGTTTTTTCTTCTGAGAGAAAGAAGCTTGTTTCAACACAAACATTTCTTCTATAAAAAGAATGATCATTCTAAGCGATTTCAAAGGTTTAAAAGGCTAATGGCAGGGTTAATGTCAAATGAATACAATATTAACGTTTTCATTTGAGGTGCACGTTTTTCTCACACAGTCATAAGAAACAGTAAATTTTGCCGAGGCTTGTTGCCCTAAAAAATTTTTGGCGACTTCGCCCTCAATTTGAGGCCTTCTCTGGAGCGTTATTAGGCAACATTGGCAATTTTCGCGAAAATTTCATAAAAACATTGGGCTTCGATAAGCAATATTAAGCGATATTAATAATAATAGGTAACATTGAATTTAAAAACACTCAGTATTTTGCAATAAAATATCTGCACCTTCAGTCTTAAGTGTTGTGTTATAACTCTGATAGTGATGTAAACAAGGATGAGGCATCAAAGTTAAGAATGGAAATAAGCGAGGGCAAAAATGTTGGGCAATATCAGATTTGGCTTTACTAAGCGGATTTGGGTGGGTTTTGGCGACATCAGACGATATCAGGCGACATTTGGTCCCGGAGTAAACAAGCCTAATTGTTCTTATATTTTTCTTATTAATGCGAGCGACTATATATTGAACAAAACAAAACAGGAACAAAGTACTGGATAATATAAAAACTAAACGTTTCGGACTACACATTTATTTTACGACTGGATAGGCCTTTTGTAGCAAGAAGTTGCCTGTTGCAAAATACGTCATGCGTAAATAATGTCCCCAGTGCCAGACTATGTTTTATATTCCCCCATGGAGTCTTGTCACAACGTTTTGCTCTCCACTGAGTGTGTTGGACTTTATAACCATGTGACCTGTGGGGCTGCAAAAGGCCGATTACAGACCGTGTTTATAATTATACAGAGGCGAAAAGCGCAGCGCACCTATACTAAAAATAGAAACTTTACCCCCATGTAACTCGGACAAACAGAAGCATGTTTGACAAAAAAACTCTATAGAAAAATTAGCGATTATAAGAAACGAATTTATTGTTAAATTTTAAGTTAAATGGCTGGTTGAAAATATTGCGTCAGCCTCCACTTGATTTTATTTAGCTGGCTTGTTTGTCCGAATTTATTGTATGGCGCAATTACTGCACTGCCGGCTATTACCTCCATTGCTTGTTGAGCAATCTTTGGGGCTCAAATTACAGTGAATCTTTTATGTTTTATACTTTGCTATCGCTAAGTTATATTACGAGTTGCAGTCAATTTTCAACCAGAAAAATTTGCCTAGTTATCGACCTTCAGCCTGGCCTTGTTTTTAAATTTTTTGCTCAAAGTTTGGCATATTAGTGTTGTTCTTATAAAGTTGTTCTAAAAACGCGAGTGAACTATAGTATAGGCCGTATGAATATTGAATCACATTACTGCCAGAGCAGACACAGCGTTCACTCCACAAGTGTTCAAGTGGCTATCAATGTCTCGATGTACAGAACAAAACTTTTCTCAGAGTAAGGAAATGAAAGAAACACAGTTATAAACCAAAAAGCAAATGCTATTTCCCATTTTAAGAATAATTTATGTTATAATGTACGCTGGAAACTCTAACGCAATGCCTTCTACTAAAAGACGTCTGTACGACCGTGAGTCCGAGCGCGAGACAGTGTTACAGATAATGTATGCAATTTCATGCACAGTTGATCATATCGAAGACAGGGAAACTGATACCAGACTTGGGAAAAGCGGATTCTACGAATACATGTGCATCAATACAACACGTCCTCATTACATGATAAAAATTGCTTTATAAAGGTACCAGCAAATAAAGACAGCTGTTTAAAAATTCTCTCTGTGCCTACTAGCCAACAGAACACGCCTGTTTGCTTCATTTGCATCCGCATAATTTGAAAAACAAAATCTTGCCAAGTTTTAAAAATAAAGCGCTGTGTCTTTCTAGTGCAACATTTTAGAGTAATTCAGTTTATTCCACAGCTGGTGATTAAAAAACTCGAACCCTTCACGACAAAATGTTACCTTCTGTTAGGTTTGGCGAAAGCATAATAGTGATATGAATCGTTTATGCAAAATTATTTCAATTTCATTACATTCACTTCTAGTTCTAGTTTACATTTTAAAAACTTGTGGTTTTTTGTTCAAAATCAATTTGTTAACAGTTGTCATTAGATTTCTTGTTCGTTAAGTTTTAAAAATATAACTTCCAACTGTGGTTTGCTATGAGGCGAGAAACAAGCCGAAGCCAATTCTACAAACACAGCAGAACAACGATTCTTGTCACCAATAACAGCTTGTTCGAACCATTCCGTCGCTGAATATCGTCAACGTTAAAATATGTCTTACCTTTTTATCATCAACAGAGTCCTGACAAGAAAGACGAAAAACTTGCAGAAACTATAACCTTGTTAGTTTCGTTGTTATATATGTGCCGTTACACTGGTCCCAGACATATAATGTCATTAATGCAATATATTGCATATATTGTATATTAGCCAGGTTCAGTCAACCGTGTATTGAATGGTTACGCATCTCAAATGATTGCGAAACGTTAGAGTGTGACCAGGCATGTGCATGTAGTAACCATTAATCGGTTCATAGCTTTTACATTAGGGACATTACGCAATGAAGACGGTAACACTGACGACGAAATGAAAGAACAATGGTAAACACAATAACCGCACGTTGGAATGAATCGAGCTGAGCACTTGCACGTTGTTGTCGCTAGAAGTGGAAACAGAACGTGAAAAGACTTTTTTTTTGTTCGTTCGTGATATTACAACAGTACTTCTTTATCCTCGAGGAGGAATATTTAATAATTAATGGTTTTCTTTTCACAAAACTTGAGGAGGAGAAAACAAAATACTGATGACACACAGAAAGCAGAAAACAACAAAGTAGAAATATATTTTTTCTGAGCCGTCATCGTTTGCGTTACCGTGGCGTACTGGTTGCATAACGACCCTAACTCAGACTTCCATGGCCGACTGCCTCAAGGTTTTCCCAATACTCCAGTCCTCTTGGGAAATAAGGTACTTTGTTTCAGATGCAGTAATGAAAAAGGCACGAGAGAATGTTCAGATTAAACAAAACATCTTATCTTCCAAGACAAGAGGACTGTACAAAGGGGTAGCGAATGATTAATCCGAGACTGTCCGGGACGCCGAGATGGCCTTTTTGAAATCTGAGCCCGGCACTTTAGAAAGCAATGAATAATCCGAGACCGAGACTATACGATACAAAAAATCCGAGACTGCGAGACGGAGAAAAAA
>JAOCNB020133086.1:0-10654 GCA_026546465.2 Palythoa caribaeorum | reverse complement strand
ATAGGCAATCTACACCCTGTACTTTGGTTACTTCCTCGCGTATACATTTTACTTGATGGCTTTTAATTTACATTTGATTCTCGCTTCTGTGCACTGCCGTTGATTCTTATTTCGTCGACCGTTCTATATAACTGCAGTAGCTGTATTTGCTGTATACTGCATGTGCAGTCATCGTGTCTAATTGACGCAAAAGTATATGCTTTATTTACTCCCTAAAGTAGCTCGTCAGTGGATAACGACCACATTTTTGTCAGAAACAAAGAAAATACTTTGTTTTGACTTGATTTATGTAATGAATATTAATAAGTAAAGATTTGTGTTGTACGGTACACTATAAAATAATTTAGATGATACGCGTGCTCTGATTGGTTACATGTTCTAAAGAAGAACATCTCCTGCTCAGTGATGCTTGAGTCATTTGTAATATTGCCAAGTACTGCCACGAACTTGGAACTCTGGATTTTACTGCTCAGCTTTTTACACTCCACCTGCACAATTGCATGCGTAAAAGCCTTTGCATACTCGGCAGTTCGATATGTACCACCGATTTCAATTCCCTTTGCTTCATCTAACTCACATTGCCACTCAAACTCTGAATATGGCCTGTTCTTGACTGCCAACGCATGGCACGTTCTCACCATTTTCGATGGCTTCTCCATCACAGCTTTAGTTAATGTGGACATGATCTTGTATGCCACAGTTTGCTTTGGATTACGCTTGGCATAAATGATCTTGCCAGCTTGGATGTGGTTTGCGGAGCCTTCGTGTATCTTCACACTGTGAATTCTTGCTGACATGCAACCAGTAATAAAGACATTTTGGGATTGAACTGAAGGGTCGATTTCTCCCTAAGGGTTGATTGCTCCCAAAGTTCTAAAAGCACTTCATGGTTATCAAGCACACATTGGAAGCAGACTGCCCGCATGGTCCATCTCGTGGCACTGAATTTAGTTAGTCCGGCCACTTCATCTTCCTCTACAAAATTTGAGTTAACATCACCAAGCAAATGTTCCCGCTTCGGGGAGTATTTTATAAGCTTTACCATTCGCTAGTATTGTTCATGGTGTCTGACAGAATCTTTCAATGGTTTGTTGCATCTTTTACACTTAAACTTAGGGCATGGCCATGGTAGTGAGTGGCATGAGCCTTTGGCTGACACTCCTGAATTTTCTTAGCCACCAAAGACTTTTTCCCCAACATATTACTAGCCCCATCATAGCACTGTCCCCGGCAGTTTGACAATAATAACTGTAATCGGATGAAAGTATCTTTTGATAACATGAACAATTGGATATATTGTAAAATCCAAGAAAGTCCTCATGTGCCTCCATTTGTTCATCAATCCATCTAAGACATATGTCATTCTTGTTTGATCGTTTGACATATCCAAAATATTGCCACAAGTATTTGGAATAACAATTTCATACTCTACAGCGGCTTTGTGGCAGTCTGAGGCTTCGTGGGCTCTAAACCTGTTCAAAGCATCTTTCCAGTTCGTGAATCCATCTTTTACAAATGCTGTCTCCCGTATTGTACATGTTCGCAAGTTCATTTTTGCGTTTTGCTGAGCAAAAATGAAATAGATGACTGCTCAAACCATGAAGGGAAAAAAGAACGATTTTGCTTGCCAGTCTGTTTTTTTGGAAATGGAAAGTTCTATGGTTGGTGCGGTTGAGCAAGGTCGCAAATTGATGGGTGTGGTAGTCGCGGATTTGAGGATCCTGATTGTGAGCCACTTTCAATGGCAGTTGCAACAGGATGGGAAATTTGTGGATCTGCAGAAACTGTGTCAAAAACGAAGAGATCACTTCCGTCTGAAGCCGTGGTTGCGGGATTGTCAGTGGTAACTGCTACTGCGCTGTGGTCCGGAGCATCATTTGCTAGAGCTAGCGACGAAAATTATACACTCAGCATGAACATGAACAATAAATTTTTAAAAATGCTTGCCGGCAATGCCCCAGGATTAAATAATGAAAGTTAAAAGGTTGTATTAAGCTTCACTTTCTCCATATACAGAATTTTCCTTATTCATTTGCGCAAAAATGAGGTGTAGTTTAGTGTATGAGTGAGTAAAGTCCTGAAAAGACAAACAGAAATTTAATCATTCGAATATCTGTCACGTATAACTACATATTATCGTGTCATCATATGAATGATAATTTGTGATATAGCTCGTTTACTACTGAATAAATAAATGTTACTTACCAGCGTTGGTGATGGCCCTTGAGAAAAAATCAGTAATGGTGGTCTTTGCATTGCTTTTTCTGTTTTTCTGAACCTTGTTTCGTCTTTGTGTTCCCATTCATCATATGAGCCTCTTGATTTGAAATAATGGCAGGATTGCACGATCCTGGGTGATTGATAAATAGGTTCTTGCCTGCTCTAGGACGCTTTTCAAATACGTCACGGTAAACCCAATAATAAGTATGAAATCCTTTGATCATCAGTTCGAAGGTTCGAAGGACCTTCCTCTAAGGTGGGAAAAGCTTGCATGATGGCTTTATGAACCTGGCTTGGGTTACTATTTTGGGGAAAAGATATCCCTCGTCATTCTATTGCATCCTTGATATTCTACTAGCCGATAATAATTACGTACCTTGTTTATCCATTTATTTTTAAGGGGTTCGTCTTTTCTTTCTTCACATTTATTCATTTTGTCGATGAAAAATGAGTTAAAGGCAAGTAACTTCAGATCTTGCAAGAAAAAATGGAAGTTTTGCGTGGTTATGTATAATTACTACATTAAAGTTTCATACTATTCAAAATCCAGTTCCAGATATTATTACAGTAATAAAGAAATGCCCGCCCTGAAAAGTTGTCGGATTATCGACAAGCCGTTCTTATATGTAAAAACTGAAGTGGAATTTTGATGGTAAACGGGGCAGTGTAGATGTTATTTGTAGGGTGAGAGATCAAATGGCACAAGTTTTTCTCCTTCCAGAGCTGCCAAGGCTCCTTTTTTGAACTGTTTTTAAAAGCTGTATGGTCAGATAGGGAAAATGAGAGCACAAGTTCTAACAATGTTTATCAGTAGGAAATGTTTACTGAATTTCCAATTTCGTCCCAATTGTAGCAGATCTAGGATGCAACTTTTAAGTTTTTATAATTAGTAATTATCATTGATTCTTGAACCTTTCAAGGAAAATCCTACTACCAAGTTTTTTGCTGCCAATGTTATTTAACATATAGAATAGTCTAAACCGTGCTCCGTACAGTAATAATACACGTGGGAAGTGATGAGGGCACAAGAAAAGTGTTGAGAGAAAATAATGCCTAGCCGAGTTTTCTCTCTGCTTGTCGAGTGCCCTTGTTTCTTCCCAATTTTTTTCAACCTTGCTATAGTATATAACGATTTCGGTAATGCGACAAATATATTTTTGGCTCACTGCATAGCCGGGTCATATGTATTAATAGGGTACCACTGTTTCTAGAACCAGCTTCTGTAATTACACTTTACTGTCTTAGTGAGTGCATATATTTTTTGCCTTCTTGATGTTAGTCGTTGTAACACACCAACATAATTTATAACTGATAAAAAGCGGAAGCTGGGTATAGTTTATTACTTCGTGATTATAGGTATGGCATGTGGTCCACGATACTGATAGGAAGTTTAGACATTTCAAACCATAAACATAGAAGTTCTACCTTTTTCCGGATTTTATGCATTTCACGTATTCTCTCCTTTGTTGGATGTACAACTTTTAATTGGGTTCTCATCGTCCATTCAACTTGAACATCTCTTGCCATCACTTGCTCGTCAAACACCCAAAGATCCTCCCTTTTAGCCCGCTCCACAAAGGCAAACTTTTCTCCAGGTTTGTTGAGAAGAAACTCAACTTTGGTTTTTCCCATCTGGTGCTTTTCACCTTTTCCTAGTGGCTCCTTTTGGCGAACATAAAAGCCATTGCTGTAGTACACAACAACCCAGGGTGTCTTCTGGTACTTGAACATAGGAGTCTGTCAGTAACCCTTGTTTTTGACGAATATTTTGCTTACATACTTACCTTGAATTATAAGGCCTTTGAAATAACTTTTTTTAGTATCCTAAGTTCAGTTGGCTAGAAAAACCCTTCCCCCTTCCCTTCTCCCTCAAATATTAGTTTTATTTTGTAATTATTCAGTGCATTAAGGTCTGTTAGTGAAGGAACAATTCTTCTTAAGAATGTGTTCTTTTCAGTTGAAAAAAATATTGTCTAAGTTATTTTAAATTCTTAACAATACATAATGTAAAACAGTGTGTATCATGCAGTTCTAAACATTTTAATAAATATATATCAAAAATAAAATGCAAATCCTTTGGTAAGGGAAATCTATTGAATTCCACTGGTATTGCTTCAGGCTCTATATGCTTTTATTGACAATTAGTACTTATGAAACGTGTATGATTTCTTCTAGACAGGCAGTCTAAGGTCTAATGAGCCAAGGAAGATTAGGAGTTACATGGCTATGAATTGTCTTTATGGTACCAAGTAAACTGTAAAATTTATTAATATAATAAATACTCTGAACTTTATAAAGAAATGCCTGTGTCAAAAGGTAGTTATCTCTGATAACTTTTTTAATTTCAAGGATTTAGCATTGGTGAAGCTTGAGCTAATCTTCAAATTCAAAATTATCTTAGAAACCACAGATAACACAGGTTTTCATTTGAGAAGATAACTTTAATGCTAGGTTGGGTCTTAAACTCTAGAGCATCTTTAATTACACAAATCAAAGTAAAAGCTCATCCAAATAGAGATACTGCTGATATCAGTTACCATTAGACTGCAGCCATTGCGCCAAGATATTGATTTCCCTGAAAGTAAAAGAAATATTCGTGACATAAGTGCAATCTTATAAATAAAATTATGCCACTCTTTCATATTAACACATTCAGTGTTTGTAAACTGATTCAGAGATTTGCTTTTCAAAGTACTTTGTAAAGAAACCTAAATTGCCGTAGTACATTGTTATAAACATAGTATGAACTTTTTCCGCTCTCATCTTAGCTTTCAAAATTGTTTGAGTTCCAAGCACTTTGAGTCACTAAGACTTGATAAAGGAAGTCACATACAAACACTTTAGAAAACGCCACTACCAGTTGTTCAAAATATAAGTATAGAGATACAAAAATGTGAAGCAAATATTTCTATGACAATGACAGAGCACAAATCCAAATATATCTCAAATCAAGACAACTATGATTTATTTTTTTCAGAAAAATCCAATTCTTTAAATAATTGTTTATTTTCAGTTGCCAATTAATTTACCGAACACAGAACGCTTAAAACTTTACAGGGGAAAACTACTTTCTCATTCATCATCTTTAAAACCTTTTTTAAAAAGTTCTTTTTGCCTTCTTCCCGGCCCTGCTCGCGGACAACCCCTTCAACCACAGCAAATAACGACTTTGAGACACTATATGTAATTTGTTTCAGCTTAGATGACTTCAATAATATTTTTCCTCGACTACTAAAATTAATTTGATCAAGTCGGACAAAGAATCCGATTGAGTGACACCGTACCTTCATGTGTTCGCACCTTGCACGGAAGCCGCAATGGCGACAGGTGGTGAGCTTGCTGCTTTATTAATAAAAAAAACATGGAATTAAACAGAAAAACTTAAAATAGCACCCTGTGTTTGCGTCATGCTGTCCTTGCATGTCTATCAAGTATTAAATCCAAAACATTTCCTTTTTCTGTTTTTTCAATCGTGTTCACTCCAAAACCAAAACGCATCTTGAGGGAAGTCCCTTATTTTAGCTGTGTTTCTGTTGATTTTGAAGTAGAATGGACACTGAGCTCTAGGCCAAAGAAAACAAAGTATACACATTGAAGTCTGCGTACCATCCGCCATTGCCTGGTTCAGTGCATGAGGTTGTGTACAAATTTGACAAAAACAAAGTAAAAAATCATTGTATAAAATTATAAATTCGTATATGGATGGTGGAAATGATGTTAAATAATAAACAAACATAAATATATATATATCTGTCGATTTATTATTCATTTTGAGTAACATCTATGTTGATACGTGAAGATTTCGGATAGTTCAGCAATGTCCAAACACAGACTCCTGATGTGCGCCCTCGACTACTACACAACTACTAGTTGTGTGTGCTCACCAATCTCTAATTCTTGAAATTTTTGTATTTTTATACCTTAGGTAATATTGAGTACTAATAAAGTTTGTTGTTTTGTTGTAGTAAGTCTTGTTTACATTGACAGCAACATCCATTATTTCGTCATTGGTGAGATCTTTTTTTCCATAATATGCTGACCAAACTGTTCTCGTGCTGCATTCAATTTTTCTGTCACTTTGTTTAGTGCAATTTCATAACTTTCCTTTTCATGATAACTCCAAATTTTTTCACTTCCAGGTGAGGGTAAACTAAAAATAAACAGAGTTGTGCATTCCCTCCACCCTGGGGCCTGTCTGAATAGCAGTATTACCGTATTTTTTGGACTTTTTGGTGCTTATTCAGGGGTAGCGTTATTTCAAAAACACGTTTTTTAAGTGAACGCGAGGTGACAGCTTTTTTCTCTCAGTGAACTTATTTACATGTATTGTGAAAATTTGCTGTTTGTACCATCACTGTAGAGTCAAAAGGCTGAATCATCAGACCTCGGAAGAGCAACATAAAAACAAACAATTTTTGGCAGGTATTTTCAACATCTTGCCTGGGTTGATAAAACAGGTCAGGCAATTTTCATATTTAGGAAATTGTTCCATACAAAAGTTTATGTTAAAATTCATCAAAGGATTTCCAACTTCACCTCTGCCCAATCTCACTTTGCCTTCTTTTTCGTGAATATAAATATGCGTCAGCCAGCTCCAGCAACACTTAAATCTTTATAATGAAAAGCTAATGAAAACCATAGGAATAATTGGCCAAGTAGCTATGTATAGCAAATTATAAATCAGCATAGCAGTATCACAATTTATTACCATTTATCCTTACATAACTGTTTGCTAGCGATGCTAGAAAGTTTGTCAAATTTATTTCTTCTTTGTCTATCATCGTCTAAGAAGGGCAACATTAAAAACAGCATGTTTTATTAAAACTGTTTATTTTGCCTAAATAGTCAGGGATGGGGTAGGAGGGGAGGAGGATGTTTGCATTAACTTGTGCAAAGACATTCTGTATATCTATAAATCTATAATTCGATTTTTTATACAACCTTCAAAATTTAGGTGTTCTATTATATAGCTAGTGCCCCACCCCACGCCACCCCCTACCACAGCTGGCCAACAAACAGTCACCTCTCACCGTCCCTACAGACACAGATCCTTTGTAAGATAGATATACTTACACCACTCTTTCCAAGCTGAGGTGGGTTCAGTACCATCTGCCGTTGATTATCTCGGAGCCTTGCTTTTAGCTTGAAGTACAAAAGTACCCAGTCAAAAACTCTCATGCTGGCAAAGATTTGTTCGTAAGTTCCTGAGGAAAAAAAGTCTGCCAAACTTTTTTTTATCCTTTGCTCTCTATAACTAAATTCACAACTTTCGAAATAATTTCCCGAACTTCTTCTTTTTCCACATTTCATCCAAAAATAAAGCTATTTCCAAGGACACACGACATAGATTCCTGATATTTTTTACTAATATCCTTCAGAGAAACCATCACCTCCTTACACTTCTTGATAATTCTTCTCTTCCTCATTCATTGACAGAAGATTTGGATCGCTCTTTACATCCACAGAACTCGTGCTTGAGTTTAAAGTCGTTGGAGTAGAATTGGAATTTGAAGAAAATGACGTGAAGGACAAAGCGAAGAAGAAGAACATAATGACGTGGTGGAAACGAACTTTGAGAAAGATGGGCTGAGGCTGCTTTCGATGTAATTCTAATTCCAAAATCCTTTCTTTTGATGCCTACAATTCCCTTTTGAGAGCTTCGATAGATATTTTTCCCTATACAAGTTCTGCATTCAGCTCTGTTACAACCTTTGAATGCTTAATTTAATTGTAGCTGATTTTCCCTCTTACTTCTTGTGATTCCAAGTCCAGCATCATGGCATTTACTACTCTTTGAACTGAGCAAAATTATTCACTTAGCTGTTCTGTTGACCAGTAATCCTTTTAACAAGCAAACTATTTACGTCATTGTTTTCACTGATTTTTTTTTACTATTGTATTTTAGTGATAATGATAATGATAATAATAATGATAATAATAGTAATAATAATAATAATAATAATGCGAGTGAGGTTTCAATTTTAATAGTACCATGTGACTTCGAACATGCAATATTGTTTTGCTCAAATCAACCATGGAAATTATCTAACCCCTCTTTTACGCCCCTGCCACTCCAACCACTCATTTGCCATCATAAAGGAAATTTTTTTAAAACATGTTTCTTTTTTTCTCAGAGTGTAACTTCCGGTAGGCATGTCCTTCATAATTGCTGAAAGGTACAAGGCGTTTGCATTGTATCCGACTAACTTTTGACATATTTTGGTCTCCTTTCCACAATGTTGCATCTCTCTTTCATCTTGGTTTTCTCGGCTTTGTGGTATCAGTGGAAGATAATACTTGGTCCGTCAGTATTGTTGTCTTTGAATACAATGATACATGTCCTTGTTTTTGTTGCTACACAATTTAAAATTATTCATCTGGACAGTGAGTCAAGTGTGTAGCTATAAACAATCTTTAAATGAAATCATTTTTAAAAGCCATATCACACGCTTTTAAGCTGATTTTGTCAAAATCTCTCTGACCTTTGCCTGTAATGACGAGCTTTCCTTTTTTCCATACTGCAAAGCTGCTTTAGGTCTGACAACCTCTTACTCAACCGGCTAAAATCTTGGTTGTGTTCGTACACGTTGTACCTGTGGTTGGCCTTTTTTCTTCCCATGGTGTTGCAGGTTTACCGGATCATAATTAACTGATTTTTATATGAGCTTAAATAAAATTCAAAGCTAAAGTGAGCAGGGCTTGTGTAGTTTAAGAGTATGTAAATAATCTGAATGTGCGCATCAATTTCAACAAGTGCAAACTAAAAGTGCATCGTATCATTTGCAACTTATTTTACAAATTAAAGCGAAACTGAATTAGAAGAAATTTCTTTTGACCACAGAGATTTTTCAAACTAAATTGCAATGCAAAAATACAGTACAGTAGCCGAGTAGGTTGCAGGGTTGTTCTCTGGATACTGTCACATGGCAAACAGAACCATGGCCATGTTTTCTCCAGTCGCACTGAACGCGAGAGCTAATAACTCAAAGAAAACAACACCAAACACATCGAATTTCAAACAACACTTTCTGCATGAGAAATACAAAAAATTGTTCTTTTTAAAATAAAAGAATCAAAAACATAAAAGAAAATTGTATTCATTCAACCATGTGGTTCTATCCTGTGATCTTTCCCTCTAATGAGACTCGAGCGTGCAAAAAACTTCCATCTTCTGACAGCTCTAGCCTGCTGCCATTTCTTCTCCTCGCTCTGAAACCTGGCAGAGTATTCGATATCTACTCATACAGCTGCTGAACCAAACATGGACACCCATTGATCTTTTGTAAGAAAAAGTCGATATCCATTGGGTGCGACGCGATGCGAGTTCAAGATCGACTTCTGGCCATTGGTGCGTATGAACGTGGCTGGCAAAAACTGGAATAACTCACTCTACACGATTTCATCAATTGAACTTTTAACCCTTTGGTCATTTTTGACCTGCTTTTGAAATTCACCAGCCAAACCAATACTATTTAAGATATATGAGCATGTGAGGTATCACTGTAATCAGAAGTAAATGAACTTTTAAAATTTTATTTATCTAAAAACCAAATTTGTAAAATATTTGCATAATTTATGATAATTTAGTTAATTTATTCACATTTTTTTAACAAAAGAATCTGAAAAATGGTTGTAGCTTTCGTGCCTTATGTTTTCTTGAAAAGTGTAAAAAGAAAAGTTGTAACATATTGTATAATACACTAGTTGGCCAAATTTGGCTAAAATATCTCTAATATTACAAGTGCTGTGCTATTCACAGTATAGACCTCTTTCCGACACAAATTTCATGAAATAGTGTTGGGTCACCAGAACCTTGTTTTTATGTTGAGATATTGATAACATGAATCTTATACTAAAATCTGGTTTCAACATCACTGTAAATATAAAAATAGGAAAAAATGATTCAGTAAATGCTAGAAATTATAATTTTTTGCTTGGGAAAAAGGAAGCTTCTATGCCATAAAACAATTCTTGAATAACGTGAGTCATTAGCACCAATTAAGTCCACTAAAAGTTTCAAATAAAAGATGAAACAAAATCTAGACTATTATTTGTGTGAAAAGTCTTTACTATGCCAGATCCTAAAACAGTTTCTGTTCTTGGTAGAGTGCAAATAGACCTGGCACTGAGGTGCACTACAGTAAGAATTGATCTGACGTTGAACTTTTTCTGTTGCCCAACATACACGACAATTTCGCTTTTCATCAGTATACTCAAGTACATGCTCTGTCTGAAATGACGAGTCCTTAGGCTTCTCTTGGGCTGATGGCTTCCAAACTGGGGGTAGCCCATACTCCTCAAGACCACCGAGCTGACGAACAAGCTCTTCTTGGAAGTCAGAAGCCGAATACCGTGATGGCCTTTTCAATTCTTCCACTTCTGGATGTTCTGCTCGATGAAGTTGGAAAAGGATGAAACTGTTGACCACTGCAAT
>JAOCNB020133057.1:0-10656 GCA_026546465.2 Palythoa caribaeorum | reverse complement strand
TGATAATGATAATGATAATGATAATGATAATGATAATGATAATGATAATGATAATGATGATGATGATGATGATGATGTTGCTAGTGCTAGTGCTAATGCTAAAGCTAAAGCTAATGCTAGTGCCAATACTAATGCCAACGCCAATGCTAATGATAATGATAACTGATAATGCTAGTGCTAATGCTAATGCTTAAGCTAACGCTCATGCTAATGCCAATACCAATGCCAATGCCAACGCCGATGCTAACGCTAATACTAACACTAATGCTAATGCTAATGCTAATGCTAATACTAACACTAATGCTAAAGCTAATGCTAAGGCTAACGATAACGCTAATTCCAATACCAATGCCAATGCCAATGTCAACGCCAATGCTAATGCTTATGCTTATGCTTAGGCTAACGCTAATGCTAATGCTAATGCTAATGTTAATGTTTAAGTTGTGTTTGTGCTAATGCCGAACGTTTAATATGATATTTTGAGAAGAAACCCCAGTTATCCAATTTTATAGATCATTCCTTAATGTGTATATCTAAATAGAAAGTAGTTGAAATAAAGAAAATAAAATTAAAAAGATATGAAATAGATTAAGTCTTAACATTTACTGTGCAATGTACCATTCCACTACTGAGATTTAAAATTTGAAAATGTTAGGAAAATATTTTTATCGCTAGAGTAAACTTATCACTTTTCACCAACAGCGAAAAATCCGCGTGCCTTGATGACTTGCCAACACCCAATCGGCCCCACCCTGCGCTCGATTATCGTGAAAGGCTTCCGGGCCTGATTTGGAACGCTGACAAGCAATGTGCGGAGCAGATGGGTAGCAACTTTTATCAGTGTCCGCATAAAACGGTGTGTTTATTTATTTATTTATTTATTGATTGATTGATTGATTGATTGATTGATTGATTCGCTTTGCTGTTAACAAAATATAATTATACAATTCAACAGATAATAGGTAACTAGTACACAATTAGCAATGCAGAAAAGAAAATACAGCACTGAAAATATAAGAAGAAGAAAAATAAATACCTCGGCAGGGCACCCGCAACAGCCATACAGCCAATTACTGCGGACCCAGACATCAAATTGAATTTAGAGAAACTAAGATTAAAAATTATTAATTAATAATTAAGAGTTAAATGATGTTTATTCGTTGTTTGGTTTGATAGTGTCGCCACAAACCAATCACACATGGGTAAAATGTTCGGTTTATTTACATAAATATATACAAAATAAACTAATGGAAATAAATCTACATTAATGACATCACATCTGTGCTTCGTAACGAAGGACCTTTGCAGGAATTGATCACGTGCCTAAATACCACATAGCAACACGCAACTGATGACCAAGCAAACTAGTGCTTTCACGTGTCGAAGTAAGCAGAGAAGCAATGAGTGTTTCAGAATCATCAACGACGTTATGATACGACCTTCGTGTTTATGAACGCAATTTAAGTAATTGTGAAAGAAAAAAATTCAGGCTTCAACGGGATTCGAACCCGTGACCTCTGCGATACCGATGCAGTGCTCTAACAAACTGAGCTATGAAGCCACATCTGTTGGGAGCAGGTCAATTTTAGTGGGTCCATTTATGTCAGTTTTTGTTGTGCAATAATTATTATGATTTGTACCGCGGTTGTACGCAATGACGTTATGATACAACCTTCGCGGTTATAGGAACGCAATTTAAAAAGTAATTGCAAAAGGAAAGCCTAAAAAAAATTCAGACTTCAATGGGATTTAAGCCTGTGACCTCTGCAATACCGGTGCAGTTCTCTAACCAACTGAGCTATGAAGCCACATCTACTGGGAGCAGGTAAATTTTAGTGAGTCCATTTATGCAGTTTTGTTGTACAATAATTAACGTTTGACAATAGATTTGAAACAAGAAGCCACCAAAATCTAGAAAAAAAAATATCAAATTGACCTGGTTTATCGTATCGTATTTAATGTGCTACAATAAACCAGGTTAATTTTTTATAGTTTTTGATGGCTTTTTGTTGCAACTCTACTTTCATAACGACGATGATTCTCTAAACACTCCTTGCTTCGCTTTGCTTCTTTCCACACGTGAAAGCACTGGTTTGCTTGCTCACCAGTTGTATGTTGCTATGTGGTATCTAGCCACGTGACCAACTCTTGCAAAGGGTCCATTCCTTTGTTCAAGCTGAATTCTTTCAGAGTTAAACAATATAAACAGCAAGAAATATAACTATATGTACTCAAAGTCTCGTAGATAGACCATAAGTAGGTTTCTGCTAATAGATATTATCACCTTCTCAAACAGAGTGATTGCGACTCCCTATTTTGTACAACGGATGGCTGGGCATGTGTGAGTCACTACGCACCTACTGCTGACGGCACACGCTGTGGAGATAGATACGTAAGTCCATAAATAAAAAAATTTCTCTCTTCTCTGTGTGCAGCATAATCATAACCATAACATAAACATAATCATAAACATAATCATAATCATAATCATAACCATAACCATAACCATAATCATAAGCATAATCATAATCATAACCATAACATAAACATAATCATAATCATAATCATAACCATAACCATAACCATAACCATAACCATAATCATAATCATAACCATAACCATAATCATAACCATAACCATAATCATAACCATAACCATAATCATAACCATAACCATAACCATAACCATAATCATAATCATAATCATAATCATAATCGTAATCATAACATAATCATAATCATAATCATAACCATAATCATAACCATAACCATAACCATAACCATAGCCATAATCATAACCATAATCATAACCATAACCATAACCATAATCATAATCACAACCATGACCATGACCATGACCATGACCATAACCATCATCATCATCATCATCATCATCATAATCCCATTCCACGGTAGGTGCCTCGGTAGGTCAGTGGTAGAGCACCGATTTTTTCCAGCATTTGTCTGTTATTATTTCCCCTTAGACACATCACAGTTTCTCCCTCTGATGATGAACTAGTTCTACAAAACGTTTCGTATGTATATTACGTAATCGTATCTCAAAATTTACTCATAATCATAAACATGGCTCCACAAACAATTAATGAAGGTAGTTCGCCTCTTAATTGAGCCGTACAACACACGTGTGGTGCGTATTCCAATGTTTTGTTTCACAGAAATAAAAACAAATTAATAACAAATTAAAGCTGAAGTCGCCAAAAAATTGAGAACAATGAGCCTCCGCAAAATTTCTTAGTCCTTATTTACAAAAAGGCGGCGTGATTGGCGCAGTGTTAAGTTGTAAGATTTCTGCCTTCCCACCACAAGTTCTCGAGTTAAAATCCGGGCACAGCCGAGTCTTGAGCATTTGTGTGATCTTTTCCGCCAAAAGTGGCTCAGCTTTTAATCATCCCAAGGTCGGTAAAATGAGTACTAGCTTCTGCTGGTGGAGAACATGCGATGGATTAGTGTCCTGTTCAGGGGAGGGTTAGTTGATATCTGAACAGACACAGTTATACTGTTTATCAGCAGGATACCTAAACTGTGTGCAATTGAACGATACACCATTTTGCTAACAGAAATTTTTGTTGATCCATTCCCTCGTGGGGGCAAAACGTCACCTCCTGGGGACAAAAAGTCATTACTCGGTCAAATTTAGGATCATTAACTCAGCATAAACATCACTTTTTGCCCCCACAAAGGAATGGATCTAGAAAAAATTTGCATTAGCAAAATGATGTATTGGTTTCGACTCCATTAAATCCACCATATATCAATGTATGTCGTTCAGTAGCATGAAAGAAAGAATAAATAGTTGTCAGAAAAAATTGGTATATGCCTCGAGCGGGAATCGAATCCACGTCTCCCTGTATACTATAGTCAGGAGTGCTAACCACTACACCATCAGGGACCACCACGCTGGCAACGTAGCAGTTTCACAATTAGTTGAGTTGGTTAGCGCATGCGGAACCCCCGGGGCCCAATTTTTCTGAAATTTAGACGAATAATTCAGGTTGAGCCATGCACTCACTAAGTGAGCACAGTAACTAAACAACACTAGTAAAGTAAGGAGCATTTAACGCTACAGCAACCAGAGATAAGAACGATAACTTAGGCTCGTAAATGAATTAAGCTTATTAAAAAACGTGTATTTAAGCGCTTGTTTTATTCTAGTGGTGCATCCAAGGCGAGTGTGTTGACGATGGATCTACTTACATAAATGGCGGCTGGAGTTCCTGGTCGGAATTCAGTGGTTGCACTCGGACATGTGGCAGTGGTGTGCGTTATAAAAGCAGGACCTGCACTAATCCACTGTGAGTGTTTTTTGCCTTCTCTCAATAATTTTTAACCCTTTCAGCTCCGTGCAATTTATCAACATCTAACTTCTCCTTACATAACTCAAACAAAATGATATATTTAGTAATGAGAAGTAAGGAAATGATCGAGTGGACTAAAATTGCTATAAAGAAAAATTCGTTCGGGTGTATTTATTTTCCTTGCTATGTCGCACGAGTTCCATTCAGGACGAAACAGCTGTCTGCGAGTGCACATTTTGGCTTTATCTTTGCTCCTGATCAAACTGGTTAATTAACTGATGGGTTATTTCGTAGTACCTCAGCCTTTCATATTAGTTGTTTTTTTGTTTTTTTAAGCTATGGACATTGCGAAAATTATTTCAATGGAACTGTTAATAGAAAACTTGCAAAAACATTCATAGGAAATATTCACTGGAAACGTTAGGCTTTTACTGTAGTTTTCAGTGGTCTTTTAGAATATCGATAATTAGATAGTATGTGACGTGTGCAGGGGCAGGGTCGGGTTCCACAGAGAAGCGTCATTTCTTGATAGCAAAATCGATATGCGACATTTCATACAGACCTATATTTAAGTTAATGTTTTTATATTGACCTATTTAAAGTTTTTAAACTTAAAGGAAAAATATAATAAAATACATCATTTTTGCCTTTGGTTATTCTTTTAACTGGAGTATTGTTTTATTTTTAGCCCGCAAAATGGAGGTGATGATTGTGAAGGGGAGACAAAAGGACATTTTGAGATCTGTAGCTACACAGTAAGTGTCTTGCGAGATTTGCCTTGCAGTTTGCTTAGATTGAGAGTAAGTAGGAGCCATAAGTTGAAGCCTCCAACTCGCATATATCTTTTTATGAAGTACCATTTTAACTGACCTAGTTATCTTTAAAGTATCTTTTGCGCCACACTTTGCCATGGTAAGCTTCAATAACAATTCAGTATCATATTTAAATTTCACGTATCAAGTATATTTCACGTGAAATTTGTAATTTATGCACTTGCATTCTTAATTAGAGTAGCAAATTCAAGTCGTTCTTTTCTAATAAGCCGTTCACACCAGAGCCTTAAACTTGTTTAAAAGTTGTTTAATAAAACATGTTTGATTTGTTAACGCTAACATTGCACGCACACGTGCCTTTAAATAAGTTTAAACCACGTTTAACTAAAATATTTCGAGAGGTAGATTAACACGTGTCTAACAATAGGCCTAGTTTAGGTCACAAAGTCGCCTAAAGTCGCGCAAAGTCGCCTAAAGTCGCGCAAAGTCGCACAAAGTTGCCTTAAGTCGCACAAAGTTGCCTTAAATCGCACAAAGACGCGGTGGATTTTTGTCTATTTTCTTCTTAAGTCGCCTTAAGTTGCGCAAAGTCGCCTTAAGTTCCGCAAAGTCGCCTTAAGTTGCGCAAAGTCGCCCAAAGTAACGGCGACTTTGGGTCCCAGAGTAGGCCGAACAATGATGGAGGCGAGTGGAGGCGAGAAGAATAGAAGGAGAAGGTGGAAAACGAAGAGACGATGTTGCTCTTGGAGAAGAAAGTAGGGGAAACATCCAAGAAAGACTTGAAGAATGTAAAAGAAATAACCTGATGGTAAAGATAAGTAAGTTTATAAAACCATAAGGATATGAAGAGGAGTTTCGAGTCTGAAAGACATACAAACACACTATTAAACCTGTTTAGACAAATGTGAGCGGGACAGTCAACTAAACTCATTTACTCGAACCCAGTTTTATTAAACACAGGGTAAATAAACAAGTTTTTCTGGTGTGAACTTGCCAGTAAATAAGACAGGTAAGGAAAAACGCTACCTCATACCTATCTAGACCAGGTGAAGGCTCCTGCTTATGGGATCCTTGAGTAAGAAATAAGCATCAAATTCTTAATTTCGATACAGTTAAAGGATAGCTCACAAGAAAGGAAAGAAAACAATCCTGAAGACATCAAGGACTTGTGTTTTATATTCTTAACTGTATAACAAGTATATTAACGATTTTTTGATGGATGATCACGAAGGCTGTGACGTTGGGCAATTACAATGGTATAATGACTTGATACTTACAACGTTAGTAATGAAGATGATACAAATGACAGTGATAATGATTATGACAACTATGCTAACGCTAATGCCTGTATAATAACGACAACGACAATGATAACGACAGCGACAGTGATAGTAACAGTGACAATAGAATTGACAGTGACTGTGACTATGACTGACTATTATTATGACTATGATTATGACTGTGACTATGACTGTGACTATGAATGTCTCACTGTCACTGTGACTGTGACTGTGACTGTGACTGTCATTATGACTGTGACTATGACTATGATTATGACTGTGACTATTACTATGACTGTCAATGTCACTGTGACTGTGAATGTCACTGTGACTGTGACTGAGACTGTCATTATGACTGTGACTATGACTGTGACTGTCACTATGACTGGGGCTGGGACTATGACATGACTATGACTATGACTGTCACTGTGACTGTGGCTATGACTGTGACTGTGGCTATGACTGTGAGTATGACAATGACTGTGACTATGATTATGGATGTGGCTACGGCAATGACAATGATAATGACATTGAGGACAGCAACAGTTTTCAAAACAATGACAATAACGACAATCTAATCTCAATTTGATAAACATCTCTCTCAGGACTTTTAAGAAAGATCAAATCCTTTGACGAATACGTAAGTCACAATATACACCGCACTTAGTTTTTTCAAACCGTGCTGCGATGTGAAAAAATCAATAATATCGAGTCAGAATAGAAGAGCGAGTCGTTATAAGCTGTAATAAAAGTTAAATAATTAATAATTTTATAGATCGTAGTACACTATTTCTAATTTTTTTGACAGCCATGTCCACAATCTTCCATAAGCTTTCGTGACGAGCAATGCCTTGCAGAAGACCCGGGTTTCAGTGCTTACTATAACTCTGGTAAGTTTCTGCAAGTTCCGCAAGTCATTATTGCAGTACAGCAGTTTCTGCATGAATATACACCGAGACGAGGCTATCAGGCCAAGCGAAACATGATTTTGTTCCGATAGCCTCGTTTCCATGTACTTTCATGCAAAAAACCGCTGTAAATAATACCGCATCGCGGAAGTAGAATCGAATGAATAAATAAAACGTTCTCCGTCCACACGATTGTTTACACATTGCACTAATGAACATGCGCAGTGACGATGATGTCGGCCATTTTGCTTTACATGATCAATTGTATACAGGGTTTTCACGTGACGTCACAGCGGCCATGTTGGTGTACCTTGAACAAAACAATTTCAATTATTTCTTTTGCTTAGAATACCAACATGGCCGCTCCGTCTTTTGTCTTCGGCTTCTTTAGGGATTGTGTGAAAACCCTCTGTACGAATTTTCGTGTGAACAAGATAATAATTATGTAAAGGGTCACAAAAGGTATGCCTTTACTTGAGAAAGCGTCTTTATGTAAACAGCAAATGTCTTCGTGTGAACGAGGACTCTGACTTTTAATGTTTTTATCCGAACTACAGGAAGAAAGTTATATTTGTATAAAATAACAGAAAAATTCTTTTTTAAACAAAATGATTTGCCATAAGCGTCTTTTAACTCTTTAAGCCTCAAGCATGACAAATGAAATGTTGGTCAATTCTCCAAACTGAGTTTATACAACTATAGGTAAAATTAGTAGATATAATATTTTTGAAAAACTAAACTAATCGTTTTTTTATCTAACAGATCATCTTCAGAGTTAAAACTGATTTAAAACTGCCGCGTCTTTGTTAAAATACATACAACTTTGCATAAACTTAAGTCGCCCCGATTCCCATGGGAAAAGGATTAGTACATAAGATTGTACTTTATGTCAAAATATAGGTAAAATTAGTAGATGTATAACATTTTTTTAAAAACTAAACGTTTTAGATATTACAGATCATCTTCAGATGAAAAGTGCCTCAACTATATAAGTACTTGATCAATTCCTTATTTCTCATTACCAGTTATATTACTTTGTTTGAGTTATATAAGGAGAAGTTAGATTTAGATAAATTGCCTGGGGATGAACGGGTTAATGGTTGGATAAAAACCCATACGTGAGGTGAAGTGAAAGCAAAGCCAAAAACCATAACCTTTAATGCAATCTTTGTGCCCCTCAATCGCAAAATTTAGAGGGTATTGCGATAACTCTACTGAAAATGGTTCATTAGCATATACCCAACCAGTGAATAGTGCTTCTAGTTCGCACGCTGTGATTGGTTCACTAATCGGTGAATCCTGATCACTGATTAGCGATCGTGATAACGGATCGGGAAACAAAATGGCGTCGCGATTTCCGACAAATGTCACCGAAGCTGTTTTTCACTAATTCATCGGCTCAGTGAATATCCTGGTCTATATATTTACCTTAATTACTCAAACATGAGAGATACATTTCATTCAAAAGAGGGACATAACAAGGTGGACACTATCGTCCACTACAAAAAAGAGTAACAGACTGGGTTCTAAAATGGCCGCGTAGGCCTGGGTAGTCTTTTTGGGTAGACAGAAATGCTTCACTTAGTTAATTGCTTCAGTCATTCAAATTACAGGTTTGGGCATTCTAAATTCAAATATACGCAGATTGTTTCTTGTAATATCAAAAAGCTTCTTTCCGTTCACTTTTGACTCCAAATCAGTCTATCCAAACATCTTGCCCAGTCTTACGGGGCCATTTAAGAACCCAGTTGGGTAAAAAGTGTGAAATCAGGTGAAAACCAAGAAAATTGTCTTTTACCCATTATAGACGCGCAACAGCTGGTGTGTCAAAAGGGCAACACGGGGTATTTCCTTGGCAACGTGACAGCCGGTACACCATGTTATCAAGATCCACTTATGACCGATGTCTCTGTTGGAGGAGTTTGCAAAGTAGGTTTTTTTAGTGTTTGCAAAATTGATATGCGTCAGTTGAATGAATTATTCAAAAACCCGAAAGGTGGATTTGAAAGTTTTGTTTTAATTTCATATGAAGTTTTGTGCGAGAATGTTCACAATGGGGATTAAACTCACGGAATTAACAGCATGTGATCGAGCTCATGTCTTTCAGTGTGTCTACATTTTCCACTCATGACATTATCAATAGAATTGAAAACACTTGATCAAGCCTCCAAATCTTGCAGCACACTTACGTTTGATCAATGTTATCAACTTATCACTATCACCATCATCTTCACCACCATCATCATTATCATCAGCATCAGCATCATTAGAACTGATACAACTTATCACTATCACTATCATCTTCACCACCATCACCATCTCCATCATCATCATCGCCATCATCATCATCATCATCAGTCAATCATCATTATTAGAACTGATAAAACTTGATCTTTCAGCCGGTTGGTTGTGATGGTGTTATTGAATCGGGCGCTATCAAAGACAGATGTGGTGTATGCGATGGTGACGGCTCAACCTGCAAACGTATTAGTGGTGTTTACACAAAAGACTGGCGACAGTGGGGTAAGTAGATTTAGTTTATAATGTAAAAAACTAATTTACATTGGCAAAATTTCTCTAGAATCAAATGCGGACGCTCTAAAAAATTTTCATGTTTTTCCTAAAATGTACTTGTTAACTACGCAGACGCGAAACTAGGACAGAAACAACACACACACTGTAGCTACTTTTTCCGCACATTATATTTTAATAATTGATTTTTGTCATATTTTGCAGGGAACTGTTTCTGGATTTAGCATCAAAACGAGGGTCAAAGGATATGTGGGAAACTGGAGGGAAAGTTTGCAGGCGCGGTAGTTAATATTGGCAGCATGTTCTCTTCGTGCACACGCCTGCGAACTTTGCCTCGGTTTCCCACCTGTCCTCTGACCTTTGTTTTGGTGCTAATTGTAGTACCAATCTCGCGCGCCAAAATATATCAAAACTCGGCTTTTGAATCATGGACACTTGCAGCTCCGTAACAGATTAAACTGCTCGCGTTTGTCAGAATTAAGGTTGTGTCCGCATGCTCGCCAGTGTTTGCATTTACCATTTGCTTCCACTAAAAGAAGTTGTTTTTTTTTAATTATATTTATTTTATTCTACAAAATATTATTACAGTTTTGTTAAAAAGGAAAAAACAAAAATACAAAAAACAAAAAAAAGAAAGAAAAGGAGAGAGAAAGAAAGAAAAAGAGTACAGCTATTACTTGCAATAAAATGAACAAGAATGATGATCTGTTTGTTCTAATTATTCAGATTATTCACCGGCGCCAGAGGACTTTTTAGATACATCTTAACGACCCCCATTTCTTGCTAAAAGACTCCATGTGGCCGATTTGTTTTTCCATTGTTTGTACTTGTTGTAATTTGTTTTTAAA
>JAOCNB020133006.1:0-10656 GCA_026546465.2 Palythoa caribaeorum | reverse complement strand
TGGATGAGTTTTTGCAGAGATGGGCAAAACGGCGTTAGCAAAATCTGCGTAGACGGATGTGACGTCGTTAGCGAAAAAAGCGGAAAAGACGTAAAACTTGGTTAGATTTGAGCAACCGCTGACTAATAAGTCAACTTGCCACGAATAGCAAACAAAACAAGCCTAATTAAAGATTGCAAAACACCGTGATTAAATGATTGCAAAACACCGTGAGGGAATTTATATTTTTAAGGTGGGTATTCAGTAAATAAAATTAGTCCAAGACATTCTTTTTACTCCGAAAATGAGCCCGCGTAAGTACCGTCCCCTCCAGGGGCTGTTTTTGTCCATTGGCTCTCATTGTCTCGTGTTCCGTGCCAGAGAAGGAAGCCATTTTTGGTAGGAATATTTGACTCTCTTTCACACGTCATTTTGGTAAGTAAATTCTCTCTGTTGACGATTATTTCATTTGCTTTAAAACTTACAACACATACATAAAAAGTGAAGCGACCTACAATCCGACTAAAACTGTTTTTACAGCGCAAATTTCGATCAGGTTCCACGGTCGCGCGTACATGTGTTATACAGATTGCCGTACAAGGCCCAGATATCAAACTGGCAAACAAATTTACCTTAAAAACTGTTAAGATGCAGATTTATGGTGTAATGCAAAGCTTTATCAGCTACATACAGGAGAAGTTTAACTCCATCGCTTGTAATGTACGTTCGTTTCTTTGCCTTTGTTGGTACCAAAACGATGATTCACAAAGTCAACTTGATGATAGTGGACCGAAAACTCTTCCACTAGGATGCATATGCACTGACGAACACGCTGACAAACAAATCAAGGAAACAATGCAGGTACATGTAAATAAACAAATGACCACAAGATCTCGCTTTCACCTATTTATCAATTCAAGCCAGCCCCGTAAAATTTGCAAGTCGAGAGACAGAGCCCTCTCGAGAATACCTGCAATGCAATTAAAACGCATTTTGCAAAAGAGTAGAAAAGTGAGACAGTCATTGCGAAAACATGCCCTCAAAATTATTCCAAAGTCATCGAAACTCCATGAATCTCTCAGCAGAAAAAGTCATGTGTACCACAGGCTAACTTATGACCTGTTTTGCATCACACATAAATGCAAACAGTCCAAACAGTCTGTAAAATATAGCTACGGTGCTAATCAGTGCCTTTATTTAGTTTTTGTGCAAATCAGAAGCCCTAAACACAAGAAAATTCCTGTGGTTAGTTACATTACCAACATGACTGGTTTAGCTCGATTGAAATGTTCCAGATTAAAAGCATTATGGGTGTTGAGTCGTATTGTCTCACTCAGTGGTGATGTAGAGAAAAATCCTGGTCCGACCAATCAGTGCAATGAAAGCAGAAATGCAAATTGCCTATCTGTAGCCAACCCAGTCTCATTACTAGAATCGAGATTGTCTCAAATTGGTAGAGTTGCTATTGATGTTGGAGGTGCAGGCAATTGTTTCTTTCGTGCTATATCACATCAGTTGTTTGGGACTCCCGACTACCATTTGCATGTACGAAGCCAAGGAATACAGTATTTATTGCATAACCCAGAGCTGTTTATAGAAAGCAATACTGAACGATCATGGCAGGATTATCTCAACGATATGTCAAGAGAAGGAACATGGGCTGATGGAATAATAATTCAAGCAGTTGCTAATTGTCTTAATCTGACAATCAACATAGCAGAATCATTTGAAAACTTTTCTCCACTAACAGTTATCCATCCAGTCAACACTCAGAGAAATTCATCACAAGTTTTTATTGGTCACATAGGAGAATATCATTATGTTTCTACTGTAAATCTTTTAAATTTGCAATGTAACAGACAAGAACAGGTGGCAAATGATTATTTTTATAAAGATCAACAGTTAGTTTATGCAGTTAGAATTGATGCTGAACAAGCAAAAGCAAAACAAAAAGCATGTGAGAAGGATTACATCCAAAGCGAGAGACGAAATACTGCTCATACGGAAATGGACAATGAACAAGCAAGAGAAAAACAAAAAACACGCAAGAGGCATTACATCCGAAAAAAGAGGCTAGATACTGCTTATACAGAAATTGAAAACATTAAGAGACGAAAAACACAACCAATATCTGAAGCAGATAAAAACACAAAACGCAAGGCTTATATGAAACAGCTAATGCAAAAGAAACCGGCAAATGCTGAATTCAGACGCAAAGAAAATAAAAGAAAAAGAGACAAAGCCAAACTTAGAAAAGGTAATACAAACACTAATACTTGTAATGCAACAGCAAAAAAAATGTCAACTGACAACAATAATGACACAAGTAACAAAATAATAGAACAGTTTCACAAAAATATCAGGTGTGGTCCTGAATACATATGTACCTGCTGTGATCAATTGTGGTACAGGTCATCAGTCACAAAGTGCAATGTAAACAATTATAGCAAATGCCCACAAAAACTCGTTAAGTCTTGTATTACTGGGCTAAAAAGTGTTGATGATACTGAATGGATCTGTAGCACTTGCCATTCAAACTTAAAAGAAAGTAAGATACCCCAGTGCTCAAAAGCAAATGGTATGAGTTTCCCTAAAAAACCTGCAGTACTTGATTTGACTCCATTGGAGGAAAGACTTGTATCACCACGCATCCCTTTCATGCAAATTCGTGAACTTCCAAGAGGGGGTCAGCTTCTAATTCATGGCAATGTAGTTAATGTTCCAAGTGATGTAAATTCAACAGTCCACACACTGCCTAGATCGATCAGTGACTCACAAACTATTCCAATAAAGCTAAAGAGAAGTCTGAGTTACAAGCACCATTATCAGTTTCAAAATGTTAGACCTATGAAAGTATTAGAAGCAGCCAAATATCTTGTCAGTACTAGTGAGTTGTTTAAAAGTGAAGGTATTGAAGTACAAGATTCCTGGCAAAATTACAATACTTCTCATGTAAGTGAACAACAAGATTGGCAGGAATTTTTTCAAGGCCATGATAACTATAAAACAAGTAGCAAAAATGATGAAGATCAAGGTAGTAATACTGCAAGCAATATAATTGACATTGGCACTAACATGAGTTCTGAACCAGAAAGTAATGAAAATGATAGCTGGTGTGAGGTTCAAGAGCGCCCTTCTGGAGTAACAGACACTTTATTGCAAGAACCAGATATATGTGAAAATTCTGATAAAATTTTAAGCTTTGCTCCAGGTGAGGGAAACAAACCATTAGGCATTTTTATGGATAAAGATTCAGAATTTTTGTCTTTTCCCACAATATTTTGTGGCAAACGCAGAACAGACAACAAAGATAGGGAGATACCGTTATCATACAGTACTGTTGCTAAGTGGGAATTGCGATGCCAAGACAGGAGAGCTGCAGAATCAGTCCCTAACTTATTTTATAAACTTAAAAAACTTCAAATTAAACAAATCCAGGATACTGCTTGCATTTCTTTACGAAAGTGTAAAACAAAAGGCAAAAAGTACACAGCAGGTGAACTTAAGTCAGAAGATTACATCAACAAACTTGTTCATCTTGATGAAGGTTTCAGAGTTCTTAGGAATTTACGAGGGAGCCCAGCATACTTCCAAAAGTGTAAGAAAGATTTATTTGCTATGATTCGTCAACTTGGTAACCCAACCTGGTTCTGTTCTTTCTCAGCTGCAGAAACAAGGTGGACACATTTGCTTAAGGCTTTAGGAAGAATCATTGAAAAGAAGGAATACACAGATGATGATATAAAAAACATGAGTTGGCAGCAAAAATCAAATCTTATTCAAAAAGATCCAGTAACATGTGCAAGAAACTTTGACCACATGGTTCAACTTTTTATTCGTGATGTTCTAAGAAGTGATATGATCCCAGTAGGAGATGTTGCTGATTATTTTTATAGAGTTGAATTTCAGCAAAGGGGCAGTCCTCATATCCATGCTCTCATTTGGATTAAAGATGCACCACAATATGGGAAAAGCTCTGAAGAGGAAGTTGTTAATTTTGTAGATAAATATGTCACTTGCAAAAATGCCAAAAGTATTGCTATGGAAGATCTGGTAAATTTACAAATACACAGGCATGCAAAGACATGTAAAAAGAATGGGCATCAAGTTTGTAGGTTCAACTTTCCATTGCCACCCATGCAGAAAACTATGATATTGAGACCACTTGATGATTATGATACTCTTTGTCCAGAAAAACAGAAGTACATTAAAGAAACTGCAGAAAGAATTAAGACTGAACTTGACATGATGAAATTTGGGGAAGATATCAGTTTTCAAGAATTTCTTGACAAATTGCGACTGACAGAGGAAAACTACATATTGGCTTTAAGATATACTTTAAAACGCGACACTCTCTTTTTGAAGAGAACGCCCTCAGAGATAAGGATAAATAACTACAACACTACACTATTGAAAGCTTGGCAAGCAAACATGGACCTGCAATATGTCTTAGATCCCTATGCATGTGCAACATATATCTTAGCTTATATTACAAAAGGGCAGAGAGGAATAAGCAGACTTCTTGAAAAAGCAACTGATGAAATTAAATCTGGTAATCAAGATATTGCTAACAAAGTGAGACACATTGGCAACAAATTTCTAAATGCTGTAGAAATTAGTGCTCAGGAAGCAGCCTACTTGGTATTACAAATGCCAATGAGGAGATCAACCCGTGATTTTCAGTTCATCAATACTTCAAATCCAGATGAAAGGGCCTTTCTACTAAAGTCACTTGACAAACTAAAAGAACTACCAGATAATTCACCCGACATAGAGTCTGACAACCTTATTAAGCGTTATCAGAGAAGACCAAAGCAGCTAGAAAACTTCTGTTTAGCTGATTTTGCTGCCTGGTTCAATTGTGTACGCGAAAGTACTAGTGATAAAATACCACTTACAAGCTCAAATGATTTTGTGCCAGAAACCCATTCTGATGACAATAATGATGACGAGATTCATAATACTATTGATGATACAAGTGCCAATAAAAATGAGTACAACATGAGAGGTGGCATTAAACTTGTAAAACGATGTAGGCCCAAAATCATCCGCTCTGTCAGATTTCATAAAGATAGAGATCCACAAAATTTTTACAGAGAACAGCTTATGCTTTATACTCGGCGAAATGAAAGTACTGATTGTTAGCAAATTGTGACAACTATGCAGAAAGATTTGAGCAACTGAACCATGTTATCCTTCGTAACAGCCAGCAATACGAATGCCATAACAAAATGTTACAAAAAGCCATAGACGATTTCAACAGTGATTACTGTGACAACCATGATAATGTGGCACCAAATACACAACACAATAATGAACAAGACTGTGCACAAAAACAAAAACCAAGTGAATTGTTTGGCTGTTTTGATCCAGGGGACAATAAGCTTCATAGCCAGTATGATTTGCTTGATGACACTGGTATATTTCCTAGATGCAATGACCATGAAGAATTAGTTATCAGGCGTTTATCTGATTCTGAATATTATAAGCTGGTACGCTCATTGAATGAAAAACAAAGGAAGTTTTTCTATCATGTACTACACTCTATCAAAACCAGTGACAAGCCTCTCAAACTCTTTCTGTCAGGTGGTGCAGGTGTTGGTAAATCAACTGTTACAAATGCATTGTATGAAGCACTGATTCGATACCTCAATAGTATACCTGGTGAAAATCCAGATGAGGTTAAAGTACTTAAAGCAGCCCCTACAGGGAAAGCAGCCTTTAATATAAATGAAAACACTTTACATTCAACTTTTAAAGTGCCAGCCAATAAAGGATTTGACTACTGTAAACTTGACAGTGACAGGCTCAATACATTAAGAACTAAATTGTCCAAACTAAGAGTACTATTTATTGATGAAATATCTATGGTGGGAAGTGGTATGTTTAATTTCTTGAATTCAAGGTTACAAGAAATAATGGGCACAAAGGAGCCATTTGGAGGAATAAGTGTCTTAACTGTTGGAGATTTGTTCCAATTAAAACCTGTTTTCGATAGCTGGATATTTAAAAATCCAAACACTTGCTATGGTGCTTTAGCAACAAACTTGTGGACAAATTACTTCACCTTATTTGAGCTAACTCAGAAAATGAGGCAAAAAGATGATAAACAGTTTGCAGAGCTGCTCAATCGTTTAAGAGAAGGAAAGCATACCAAGGACGACATAGTAACCTTGAAACAAAGATGTCTTCATAATATGATTTCAGAAGTAAATAACTTTTATCCAAAGAATATCACACATCTGTTCACTACAAATGCATCTGTCAATGCCCACAATAACAATATATATACCTCATCAAATACTCGTAAAGCACAGATAAAAGCAATAGATATTGTCATTGGAGACATTTCTGATGAGCTAAAAAAAGAAATGAAAGCAAAAGTACCAGATGACCCAACTAAAACAATGGGCTTATATTCACTTGTCCAAATAGCAACTGGTGCAAAATATGATTTAACAAGCAATATTGATGTTACTGGTGGTTTGACAAATGGTGCAGAATGCATTATAGAAAACATAGATTATAGGGTTGAGAACTCTAGCAGACCCAGTATAATATGGGTGTCTTTTTCTGATCCAGGCATTGGCAGAAAACAACGCCAAGAAAACTGTCATCTTTATCATAACAAAAATATTCAACAAAATTGGACACCAATTTTAGAGGTCACAAGACAATTCAGAATTAACAAGAAAACCCAGGTACAAATTCTTCGCCGACAATTTCCATTAAGACCTGCAGCTGCGAAAACTATTCATCGTTGTCAAGGTGACACTTTAGATGCAGCAGTTGTTGATTTCCCATCTTCAACAAAGGAGCATATGCATTATGTTGGATTAAGTCGCGTCCGAAACAGTTCAAATCTGCATATCATGAATTTAAATGAGCAGAAGATAAAAGTAAATGAAAATGTGGCACAAGAAATGGAAAGGCTAAGAACTGAAGCAACTCTTTCTCCAAGAGCTTCGCTTCAAAATAGTGGTTTATCACTATTCACTATAATATTCCATAATGTTAGATCTTTACATTTACATATTAATGATGTGCAAAGTGACTACAATATGCAAAAAGCTGATGTTAACATTTGTGTGGAAACTAGGCTTTGTACAGCAGATATAAGTGATGACTACAATTTACCAAAATTTCAGCTGTACATAAATGACTACAGCCAATCAAATGTAAGAACCTCCTATGGTACTGCAGTGTATGTAGCAAATAATATTCTTTGTTCACAAATTCCATACAGATTTAACTACAACCAAGTAGAAATTACAATAATGGTTACCAATCATCTAATTAAACACCTGCATGTCATTGGTATCTATCGCTCTAAGAGCAAAGTAACTACAACAAAACTTGTTGATGCCCTAAAACATCTTCATGATACAAAACTAGCTAATGTTGTACCTACCCTTGTTCTTGGAGACTTTAATATAAACTTGCTCGAAGATACATCAGAGAAAAAAGCACTCTCAAAATATTTAATTGAAGAAAAGGGTTACACACAATTAATGACACAGTTCACAACTGATTATCGCACACTGATAGATCATATTTACACAAATGTACCACATCTTGTCACATCATCAGGTGTTCTTGAATCATATTTCAGTGATCATAAACCAATTTTTGTCTCTTTGACATCTAATTGAGACATTGTACTTTTTCATCCCATACTATTCCCTAATGAGTTGCTAAGGATAACTAATCGTTAACGCAATAAAGAATGGAAAACTGCACAAAACCAATTCACATTATGCACAACATTGGGGGTGTTTACCAAACATCCCTATCATGGTAAATGGAGTCCTTACAACAGGTAAGATACAGAAATGCACTGTAGAGCACTGTAGAGCACTGTAATTGTGGGTGCACAAGCCAGTTCATTTCATACCTTTACAATAATAAATTTAACCTTATTTCTCTTTTAAATTTCAGCTGAAATGTTCAACTACAAATGAGCATACTGTCCAAAAACAATCAATGGATGACAAGAGTATCGTGGTGCACGTGATTCCTTGTTCAAGTATATTGGTGTACAACTCACATTATCACTGAAGGATAATGCTGACACAGATGAAGCAAACAAAATACAAGTTGAGCCCATATTATCACAAAGAGAGACTAATGTTGTGTCCAAACACCTGAAAAAAAAGAGCAATAAAACTCAAGATTGTGAGGATCTCTCCTAGCAACCTCAACTACGGCTCAAATGAGAAACAAACCAGCACCATTTAATCCTCAACAAAAGAGAATATGCAGCATATGGACAATTTCATTACCTTGAATGCAGTGTAATTCAGCCATAACGAACACTACATGTATCAACAACTAATTTAATGTGCCCAATGTAATAAGGATGTCATGCTGCCATGACTTTTCCAGAAGGTTTCACTTATTATTGAAAAAAACATCACAATACGTACCTTTAAAAATTTCAGCTTAAATGTTCAACTACAAATGAGCATACTGTCCAAAAACAATCAATGGATCACAAGAGTATAGTGGTGCTGGTGATTTCTTGTTCAAATATTATCAGTACCTTATTGTAACAACTCCAAGGTACAGGGTGTACATCTCACATTATCACTGAAGGATAAATATTATGCTGCCACAGATGAAGCAAACAAAATACAAGTTGAGCCCATGTTATCACAAAGAGGGACTAATGTTGTGCCCAAACACCTGAAAAAAAGATCAATCAAACTCAAGATTGTGAGGATCTCTACTAGCAACCTCAACTACTGCTCAAATGAGAAACCAGCACCATTTAATCCTCTGCAAAAGAGCATATGCAGCATATGGAAGATTTCATTACCTTGAATGCACTGTAATTGAGCAATAATGAACACTATCAAGAACTCATTTAAGAAACAATGTGCCCAATGCAGTAACAATGTCATACTGCCATGACTTTTCCAGAAGGTTTTACTTGTCATTGAAAATAACTTCACAATATGTACATCCTGCTCAAATGTAATAAACAATAATTACAGAATCAATCCATTGAGCACACTGAAAATTCCTGTAGGATAAAATATCTGGCATTGAAAGATAATCATGAAGTAAACATGATTGTTTTAGTTTTCCCTAATTTACAAACTGAGTGCAAAGGCAACCATATACTACTACAAGTAATATAAACTAAAAAATTCATGGCTTCATGCCATACATAGAAAATGCTGCCGAACTCAAAAGGACTAATCATGTAGCTCTGATAAAAAAAAATTTATACCAAAATTTTTGATAATTCAATCCTTCGTTATCATAAAGCTTTCACCAAAGACAATGCCAGGAAATATGCCTTGCTGCATCCAAAATTACAACAGCATTCAATAAGAAATTTTCATATACATATCTGATGATATTCATTTACTTTCTGCATTTTACATGAAATACTTTAATGTACAGTATGATACTCTGTTGCACTTTGTATATCAGTTACATAGCATGTCTAAAAGTAAATAATTATATTGTTTGACAAGATAACCACTGATGTGAAACAAAACTAAAAAAATAAATAAGTAAATAAATAACAAAGATTAATTATATACAGTGTAGCTCTACATAAAAAACACACAAAACCGCAACTGTTTTTTTCTGTGGTGGTTGTGTGCATTCAGCACTACTATGCAAACGACAAAACAAAGTAAATCAATAGAAATTTGTTAAAAAATCCAATTGCCAATGAAAGACCAGTTGCTTATTTACAAACTGTGGAGGACTTAAACTGGGGCCACCGAAGGCAGCCCTAAGACATAAAACATTAATTTTACATACATTGCTAGGGAGGTCAGGGTAAAATTTGAAAATGCTTGGAGGGGTATAAAATTGTGTTGTTTGGATAGATCTCAATTTTTAAAAAATTTTGGTGTTTGGATGAGCAAAATTGACCAAAGGAAACCAGAGTTATGAATTTTTGAACATCTCATATTTAGGGTTTTTGTCTGACAATTTTCAATACACAGATTTAAAGGAAAGTATGGGGAACCAGTGGAACCTGATGGAACCAAAACTGAAGTATTTGGTTGAAATCTTAACACATTTACCTCCATAACTTTTGAACAAAACAACATTTCGAGTTCAAATTTGGAACGATGATAGATCTTCTAATGACCAAGCAAATGATGTAACAAAATAGGCGGTGACGTTATCTGTTTCCATAGAAACATGCTCATTTCATTCAAAAAATCTCTAAAATCCTGTAAACCTGGGGAAATTGTGAATAACACAGCATATTTCTTAAACTAACCCCCTTATCTCTTGAATGAAGACATTTTCCGAATTTCGGAATAATGTTTGCTCTCCTGCTGTTGCTATGGCAACCAATAGCTGCCTGAATATCTCAAGAACCCTTAACACTTTTTTTTCCAAAAGATTCAATAGAGACAAAATAAAGAAATTGGGGATATGCTAAATTTGATTCTAAAATTCCACCTTTGCTTGCAAATCTAATTTCAAGGCAATGACTACCTTTCTAAATAGATAAGCTCCCTTAACAGTTTTTAATGTAATTTTTTAAATGAATCAGCATCATTAAAATAGGAATTAGGGTGCTTTTTGACTCCATTCGAGATTGTTCATCTGCTTATAACACTAATGTAACATATTTTTTTACTGTGGTTATAATACCCAGTGACACTTATCCCCTTGACTATATTATCCCATGAAAACAAA
>JAOCNB020132911.1:0-10657 GCA_026546465.2 Palythoa caribaeorum | reverse complement strand
AACAAATTGAGGCTGAAATCGCCAAAAAATTAAGAACAATGAGCCTCGGCAAAATTTACTGGTTCTTATAAAAAAAATAGCGTGTAAGTGAGTACAAATTGCTTGCCGCATTTCACCGTTGTTGTTAAAAAAATTGTATTAACATTTTCACTTAAGCCTTAGATTGCTCTTAATTTGTTCTTTTTTTCAGGCGATTTGAGCCTTACTATATATATATATTCTTATCAAACTTGTTCATATTTTTAAAAAAAAGTGCAGTGGAAATATTGTAAGTTTCGTAATATTTCTTTTTGGTTTTAAGATTTCTAACAATCTAACTTATTGTAAATTAACTGCCAGTCGTTTTAGCTTTCTTACACATCTTGACAAACTTGGGTTGAAGAGCAAGCTTTCTCTCCGAGAATCAAGGACCATACACTGAATTTACCTTTATACGGGGCCGGTGCAAAAGAGGACGGGGCACATTCTTTTTTTTATCACATATCAGCGAGACGCAGAGATTATATAGGGTTTCAGTTAGACGAAGCGCCTACTTTTTTATAATACAAAAGAGACAGCAATGTGAAGTTGCATAATTACATAGCTGAGTGACCCAGAATCAGTTTAATACTGGATTAAGGGTACTTTTCCAGCACATACTTCTTTTCAGATTGCTGAATTTTGTATCAAAGTGTGGAGATGTATACGCGAAAGCCATCCCCCAACCTACCGTTTTCCGTCTTTCCTACACTCCACTCAGTCTCCCCTACACTGGTTTTAAAGCAAGACAGAATTTAATCCTGACACAAATTCAAGGTGTTAACCTCTGCAAATGCGGTTAGGTACAAAACTATACCTCATTCTAACTAGTATTGCTACAAGACCGGGGCAAATGCATTCTCTGACCAAAGTTCATACGGGGCAAAGAGAATTTGTTTTATTGCGAAATACGGGGCGAGGATTTTTTGAGACGTCATTTTGATTTTGCGCCGTCCAGGGGGTACGTATATACAATAAACTTTGCATGGTCCCTCATATAATTGCATGCATTGAGGTCTCGGAGAAGATTATATAATTCATCCCTGGAACTGTTACAGCATATATCATGTACATTTTAAATATGATCACAGGAAACACTTAAACTCTTTTACATCATGATCAATGCCATACAAGTGTAAAAGATATAAGTATTTAAGGCTCAGACTAAACGTCGAACTTCGAATGCAAACGGACGAGCAAATTCTATTGTTCTACCTCATTTGTATTAGATTTGGCACGTGTGAATTACGACCGTTCGGCCCGGGTTTTAACTATAAAATGGAAGAAACTTTTCTCTTCCCTTAATAACGACATAAAAAGATACTGAAAAGTTTTAAAAACTTGGATATTTATATTTAAGTCTTCGCATAACCGGGACCCAGGGACGTTTTTCGTTAGTTTGGGCGTTCAAGGTTTTGTTTTGCATTTTACTCAGCCATACAGAAGTCTTGCTGGAACATTGTCATTGAAATTAAGTCTGAATTGAACTCGTAAATTAATTCCTTTTGCTTAGGCGCGTGGCTTTGTTTGAATTATAGTTGTTTTATTCTTTGGCCTCGAGAGGCATCTATAAAAAAACTAGTAAGTCTAAATATAATCCAGTTGGCTTCTATTTTTGGTATATAACCAAAAACCGAGGAAGCGTGAAATGTTTTAAGGACCGTAAATTTGTATGCATTGTATTAAAGAATATTGGTTTTGTCACTCTGTTTTGCCTTTAAGTTTAACTAATCAAGATAAGACTGCGAAAATACTGTCGAAGCTTTAAGCGTGAGAACATAATGCCACTGAGCAAAGTAACTGAAAGTCTATTATTCTACCGGTTCTGCGAACGTTCACTATGCACTCAGGACATCAACTCTTCGTCTTTTGGGTTCTACTTGTGTGTTCCCTCTGGCGAGTGAGTTGTGTAAGGCAGAGCAAATATGTATAATAATTATACACATACGCTGAATGCTAGAAAATCGATTAATGTTTTTCCATGGTCGCCGTAACTTGTTATCCAGTGATTAGTATGTGATTAGCATATAGGTGATACAATTAACAAATGAGCATTTATTATTGTTGTTCTCATTATCATACAGTTGTTTTTGATTACTTTTTTGGACTATCTGCTTTGATTCATTGCTATAGAGGGCATTTGAAGTGCGTTCCAAAATAACGAATTAAATCTTAACAGTTGGTACATGACCACTTTTTGCTTTATTGCAGTTTAGCCTGGCTTTGGGCTTAATTCAGAAGTCGAACTTCACGTGTGTCGAATGTAATGCAGATGAGAAATTTTTTCTATTCTACTTCATTTGCATTCATTCGACACATGTGGAATTCGACTTCTAAACTAGGCCTTAAACTGGTTAATTTCTTTTCTGTAAGTCAAAGAATTTTGCTCACATGACTTAATGGCAGTTCTTTGTTTGGCTTAAGCCATGTACACTCTATAATTAGTATAGTTAGTCCAGAAATAAACCATTCTTCTATTTTTGGAAACACAGTAAAAAGGCAGCTTTAAATACCATTTGCCCATTGTTTAGTCATTATGAGCAGTGCAATTAAGTTCTTAACCCAAAGCAAGGATTCCCACGGCCAAAAAAATACCTTAGACTTTAGTTTTATTAGTCCATTATTCGTCTAAAGCAGTCTATAACTTGTTGGTTGTGAGAAAAATGGCCAAACTTTATCTACTTGTCTTTCAGCTCGGTTTTAATGGCCCGAAACTTTGGCGTTTCGTTGCTGAAAAGCTGCAAACGATTGTGCTGAGCCAAACTGAGTAATAAGCCAGGTAATTATATAATATTTTGTTCTGTGCGAGGGTGGTATGCCTTAATTTGTTTCTAAACGTTCGTCCATTTAAGCGCAGAAGTTTGTCTTTCAAAAAATCAACAGCGTAAATTAACGTGAACCTTTTTCCCGAGAGACTTCCTGCATGTGTGTTAGCTGTGCAAAGTGTACAATAAAAACAAATCTATTTCAAATCCATGGAGATTTATGTAACATACCCAAACTCTTTAAGTACAAAAATAAATTGCCACAAAACAAAAGGCTTAAATCATTTAGTTTATGGGATAACCATTATAAGAACCATTCATTGTGGAACACGTTCGCAAACATGATACTGAAGAGTACTGACTATTTTATGAAGTCCTTCGCTGTTTGGTTTTAAAGCGGGGAGCTGTCAGTGTGATTTGGTTGAAGTTTTAATGGTGTTTGGGCAGGTACCTTACCATTTCTGCGCTTAGGTTTTGAAATTGTCCAATATCATACGCAGAGTTGCAATTCGAATAATGACAAAAATTCAAGAATGCATTCAGTTTTTATGATATTTAAGGGGGAAAAAAGAAAGAAAAGATTTGAATATTTTGAGAAATCTTTGAATTCGGCGAAAGACTTTTTGGGAAATTTACAATTATTATTGTGGTTAATATTTTATGGACGAAGACTAAAACGGTTGGTTTCCAAGGCAGATTTTTCATTGGTTGAGGACTGGGAGGATTCGGGTGTTTTCGTTATAACCGGCAAGGCTTTCCCTGCCCCTTTCAAAAGTTATCTCCAACTCTTAAACTTTACAACAAAATTTTAGCTAGACACTATAAGACATTTGTATAACAGTAATTCTAAATTTATATTTTAATCTTTTTTTAGTAACTCGTTAATTAAGGAAGCTTGAGATATTTTACGGACAACAAATGCTCGTGCTTTAATTATGGAAAAGAACTTGCTGTCCTGGCCATTGTTCCACTTCAGTCTAACCAATTAGAAGGTTTGACAGAGTAAAGCCTCTTTCAAACACTGTGCTATAAATCAATCGTTATAAAACCCCCAAGAGATAGCACTGCCAACAATTATAATCCCTAAAATTCGATCAGGCTCTACCAAATTCTTTTATGTGTCATGATACAGACACTTACTCCATTGTAAAAAAGATGAAAGATGTTAAAATTGCTTGAATTTCTGAAAGTTTTCAACGTTTTTGAAGATGACTATAATAACTTCGAAAACGACCAGGATTTTAAACAACTTCTTTTATATCACTCAGTAAAGGGACCATATACCCATAACTCCACCGCCCTGGCTACTCCCTGGTTTTCTGACCTTCTGAATTAGTTCTCCCTTCTCTTTCTTTCCTCTTAGCTACCCTATTCATGATCAACAACACGTCTTCCATCTCAAACTTATGAATTTCAAATATAACGCTTTTTGCTGTGTTTAGAAAGCTTTTACTTTTTGTTCAACCCTGAACTTTATACAGCTTAAATAATTACACTAGTTATCAATGGGACAATGTGTTGATCTTCATTTTATTCCAAACCTGAACTTGCTGTCAAACACTGACTGTTCTTTAAGTAACTAGTCTTTAAATTTAAAAAAAACTATTGAATGCGTCGCGAGTAGATATACAAACTTGAAGTAATGTTGATACACGAATTGTCATCGCCTTAGGAATTTGAAAAAGCTGACGTTTCGAGCGTTAGTTACTCGTCAGCATCACTGACTGTTCTTATTGACAAATCTTCGATAGCAGTCTTACTAAATTGTAAGTTTTGCTTCTTAAAAGCGTAATTAAGCCGAACTTTAAACCAAACGTTACAGTTTGATCCTATTAGAGTCATCCTTGACTGTAAAAAATGAGATATAAAATATACTGATGACGTCACTAGAAGCATGGCGTACAGCTTCACCGTGACGCAGCATAAAAGAATTCAGTTTATCCGAAGAGGAATCGTTTATATTTATTGCTTAAGTCTGATGACGTCGACCTAAACACTGAGTATTTGACGTTATGGAAGCAGAAATACTTTAGATTCTGCACCTACGCCATTCAAAATTTTATGTGTTAATTAACATTAAATCATGGCGGATCATAAGCCTTGAGGGTACGTAGAAGCGAGATATTTTCGATTTGATATTCAACATATAAACCTGTAAAATTCAATATCCAAACTTTAAAACTCCGTATTCAAACTTCCTTTCCTTTAAAAATTCCCTCATATTTATATATATTCAAACTAAATTTCCAAATATTTAAACAGAAATTTCAAATAATCAAACTAAAGTTTCAAAGATTCAAACTAAATTTTAAGAATCTAAATATTAGACCCCTTTTAAATAAGAACCTTTTTGGCTTAAAATTTCATAACATGCAGATTCTTTTTATTATGATATTCAATAACATTACACACTTACATAGTTTCAAAAATTAAGAACCATATAAAGTGCCTACACGCTAAAACCACAATAAATATAATTTGAATGAGAACCCATAAGGCTATATAGGTTAAACTAGAAAAATCTAGATTCTTTCTACATGTGAGTTTTTATTGCCATAAAACCGACTTATTCGGAAGTAGAAGTGAAATTATGAATATCAGCATTAAATACTGAATTTAGTTTAGTGTGAATATCTGAAAATTTAGGTTCTTATACGCCGGTTTTCACTGTATCACCAACACTATCAATTATTCATGTTTTTATTAATAATGCCTAAGAGGCTTTTTCAGTCTGTTCTCCAAAATGTTATATAGAAATGCAATAAAGAATGGTTTAAACTCGTCGATTCCTTTTCTTTTTCCCTAAATGGTCAAAATTTTGGTCGGGGCTTAAGCCAATCTTCGGCGGACATGATGCTGTAATTCCTTCACGAAGTCCTTGACTGTTAGGAATTTAGCGGCAAAATCTATAAATGTTAAGTCTATTTATAAACCAATATTCTAATTTTGGTCACCCCTTAAGAAACGCACTTCCTTTTCAATCGTTTACTTTATCAAGAATATTAACGGAACAGTTTTAAAGATCAGAAATAATTGGTGTTGTAACAAAGAACCTACAGTTGTTTTTTGCGTATATTGGTTTGTCGTCGACAGCAAAGACCAGTGGACATTGATTCACTGATAAACTAAGGTGCCTTAATTAAGTCTGTGGGTTTTCTTTTTGACCACTTCTTTGTGCTTCTGTTTATGAGTTTCAAGTAGTTTATGATTTATTGGTTGTGGGAAAACCGACCAAAACTAATTTAGTCTTGTGTTAGCTCGGCTTGAACAGCCCGGAATTCGTTGGTTTTGTCGCAAAATGCCGCTCATCTGAATGCTCTTCGAGAAGGCAATTAAGAAATGTTTTAGAAAAATTTAAATCTTTTAAAAACCTTTTTAAAAACTCCAATATGGTGTTATAAAAAACAATATTGAAAAATACACGAGCAGTTAATGACACTTGACAATAACGTCCTTGATATGGACGTTTTAAAAGATTTTTAACAAACGCGCTGATAACGTGCGCTTGTAACACTTTGAAACACAGAGGCCCAAAATATGCATTCAATTCATTATATCTTTGGCGTAAATTGAATAAAAGGGGTGAGGCTTGGTAATAATTGTTCAACAGACAAGGTATAAAGTTTGCAAGTCGAAGCATTAAGCCAATATTGACGTTTTGTTCTGTGCAAGGTCCGACAGGTATTTCTTACTTCGGTTCTCGAAAGATCATCCATTTAACCGCATTAATTTGTGTTTCCTTGTCAACCAGTAAAAATGAACTATATATAATTCAAAATCTTTTATCTTTTTTTATGAGAGACTTCCTGTGTGCAAGCACTGCGAAGTGCACCGACCCTTCAGGAACGAAATCAACCTATTTCAGGAAGCAATTCTAGTCATTTTGAATTGATATGCATCGTATTGTTTTGTTTGCACTTCAGTCATATCAACTACGTTCCGCGCATTCTTCTCTATACAAGTTAAAATAATTGCTGATTAATGCCACACATCCTTAGGAATAGTAATACTTTTGTGTTTTTACACTGGGCGGAGCGCTCTGGCGCCGAAACAACCCTATGGATATTGCTCACTCATCCAAATCGGACGAACCGATATCCCGTCTCTCTGATTTATAGCTGCTTGCTTGCTGCACATATCAGTTGAGCTGTAGACACCGCACTACTAAGGAGTCACTTGATCGAGTTCGCACTTTGGCTTCCTGCACACGCAAAGATGAAAAGCGTGAACGTGTTTGTCTTGCTAGTTATTCTTACAATGTTGGTAATATCACTGTTTCCACAAGACTCACACGAAGTTATATTTGTCTTAAGTCATGGTAAAGTGAGAGCCATTCGACAAAAAGAAGAAAAAGGAAAACAGCAAGTCGTCACTCAGGTTCCAGGTAAAGCAAAAATCGACTCCGAGGCTGAAGCTAAAAAACGAAAGAGAAGACGAAGAAAGAAAATGAAAAAACTCCGTGAACTAATACGCTGGCTTCGCAAGGAGAAGCAGACAGTTGTAAGTATTCACATCCAAGTGAATTCTTGGTGTATGGGTGACAAAGAACTAGCGTGTCAGAACTGCATCATTTTCCCTAAAGCGAATGATGAAGATATTTAGTTTGACCGAAGGAGTCTTGAAGCGACTGAATTCAGTCACGACTTGCCAAATCCACCGTCTCTTTGAGATATAAAACCTATTTTAACCTTCTGTCATTGCCTGTTTAAATCTGTAGTGATAATGTTATGTTAAAATAACAACGCGTCATTTCTAAATGTTTGATTTAAGATTTGTTAGTTATGTGCGAATTCAAATTAGAACTACTCATTACCAATGACGCATGGCCAACTGCTCGCCATAATCTGTAAGGCAAAATTCGTTAACAGAATCCAATTAACAGTTAGTTTTTTGTTTCACAATATATAAGTTTTGTTTTTTCTTAGCACAGCTGAGCCCCTCTGCGATCAATCCATGTTATGAATTCTTTGAATTTTACCCGAGTTAAAAGCACAGTTTATAATGTTTATCGTAAAATATCTTTAAACTTAAGATTGTTTTTACCACCTAAGGTCTAAACAAGTGTATTTTTTAAAGAAGGCGTGAACAAGATTATCATCAAGTTTTCATTTTCTTTAAAGCTGCTGTTCCTTGCCAGATTATTCCTGCCGATCCGATTTATAGTTATCGTTCTTTCATTACAGTTTATAGAAAGGTTTTTACCTTTTGCAGTTTTTATGTATATAAACATTATTTTACATTTCTTGTTCTGTTGTCTCACTTTGTGACGATGCGCACATTTTTTATGCGGCCCGAAAACTAAAAAAGTGCGCACGGCAGAGACATGTTGCAATACAAACAAAGACGGACACAAACGTTTCTCATTTCATTTACCTTTACAGAACTTTATCTATCACTAATTTAAATTCTTATTTCATTCTTTTTGTGTTATTTACAGCCTAAGTGGCTCAAATCGTTAATGAGACGGCACAAGAGGAGAAAACTACAATCCAAGTCAAAGCCCGATGAAGTTAATTCCAAAGTCAAGTCCATGATAAGTGCACTGGCCAACAAAATAAACGGGAAGAATTAGTAATCTGTTGAACAACAACAGTGGAGTTGCCTCGAGAATATCCTGTAGACCTCGTTCTAGTAGGAAATAACAAGAAAAGAACAGATTCTCCCGCCGATCTTTCTCCTTATATGAGCCATCTGAGAAAGATTTATAAATAGACTTGCACAATTTGCAACAGTTACGCGCGTGCCGTCGCTTCCAAATGCATCACACCATACTTGGCTTCGGTCAACACTTAGAAAAAAACTGAACGAACTCTCACTAGTATTTAAGGGCGCTTAAACAAAACGTCATAAGTAAAATCCAAAGTGAGTACTTTAAAAGACTATTAGTGTTCAATACACGGAAACGGAATGAAGTATTCAGTATTCATATTTGAAAATCTGATTCGCAAAAACGTGCTAGCAAAATACCTAAAACATTTAACAATCGCAAATATTTAGAGCGCAGGATTGTAATTAGCACTCACAAAACTAGCTTCGTCTTTCAATGCATGAACAATTTCAAATACGGGGCGACAAGAAAACACACTACTAACTTTAACAACAGCCATTATTTATTCTTTATGTTTTTAATTACAAATCTATTATAAATCATTTGCTATCAATTCAAACCGATTTCTAAGCACAAGAAGTCTTCAGTTTATTTATCTGTTAGTGGCTGTTATTGGCAAACAGTGTACGTATATCGTTTTATATTGAGTCGTGGACAACTTGACTACCTTTTAGAGTTAAAATAAGCAATATATTTAATTCACAAACAATCTGAAGTATGGACGGCAGATGCAAACATCGAGTTCTATCAAATAGAACAACGTCATACGTATTTAATTGATAAACAATCAAAGTGGGGTATTACATATTTTGAATATCTTAGGGTTGCGCCACTCGAATTAGTTGTGAAATAGCACTCGCCATTTGTTATATTATTTATGAGTTTTACTTCTTTGTAAGTACCAATAGTAAATACCAAGTATTCATACTTAGGCGAAATCCATTGGATTCAAGTAAATCATTGAAAAGTGAAACTGCCGCTCATTGATGTGGCTGTAAATAACTAATTGAATGCGCCACTGAACATCACAGTGTTTGTCGGAAAGTGTTTATTTCTAAGTAAGAATGAATGTTCACTAAATAAAAGATTTTTAGATTCACGAAGTAAGATTTTAACAAAGAATACAATAAATTAATGTGGTACCTTCTTTATCTTTTTTAAAACTTCAGAAACAGAGTCAGAGCGAGTGTCATTTTGACAGACTGAAATAAAACACCATGAACTTCGCATTCTTGCATATAGTTTGATTTCACCAACTTTTAATCGTCTTCAGTTATCGTTTCTCAAAAAAAACCCTCAAAAATTGTCCAGACGAAATTAGTGTTGGCAGCGCATAGATATGTAATTTCGCTTCTTACTCCAAGCTAGTCGTGCAGAAAATTTATCCAAAACAAACGGCATCGGCTCGAAAGGTCAAAACTGGTTTAAAACTAGCTTACAACTAGCTGATCGCTGCAAACTCACTCAGCGTTTGCCACAATACAGCCACAACTCGCTACTTGCGCCGCTGAGTAAACAGAAAGATTTTGAAGTGGCAAACTTGAAACAAAATTAGCAATTCCTCAGGATTCTTAGCTTAAGTGTGACTATGACCATAAAAAAAATTCAATTTTTTTATTACGTTCTTCATACTTTGACTGATCAAATGTTGTTATATAGGTAGATAAATTATATATTATATTGAAATAAAATATAACAAACCCAATTTCAAATAATCTTGGTTCATTCAGATTATTCAGAATATAATGGAATTGCATAAGTGATAAAATGGTAAAAATGAGGACTGAAAAATACGATTATGGTGACTGTACTCTGTCAGTAACAATTGAGATTATGGTCTAATACTGATTTAAAATCCATCTATTTTGGCTTAAACTTTTTCTGAAAAAAAATATTTAACGGCTATGAGCCATGCAATCCCCCAAAGAAACAAATAAAAGGCAAATAAATGTAATTGCATGTTAGAGATCGACAACTCAGTCGCGACAATATCATCTTTGTTATCAGTCTGTTTTCGTCTGAGCTGTTTGGTCAATCGGCTATGAAATTACCTCGTCAAAAGTCCTTTTGAAAAACTCAGTCTGCTCTTACACTAGTTTCACTTGATGGACTTTGAAGTATCTCTCTGACGTTTTTATTGGTCCTTAAGTATCTCTTTTTAAGTCCACGAGGAAATGATCTCAGTTCAAAATCAATTTGATACTAGAGTTAGAGAGTAGAGTGAGTTTATTTCTGGTTTAATTCGTTTGGGTTTTTTTATTACTTC
>JAOCNB020132821.1:0-10657 GCA_026546465.2 Palythoa caribaeorum | reverse complement strand
GGCCGTAAAATATACCTTATCGGAAATTAATGTAACTGGTTGTGCATGACTATTTTAAAATGCCTCACAGAGAAACATCTTCACAAGGATGAGTTTAATCTAACACGCTACAATCCGCGAATAAGGAAAAAAACATCTGCTCTTTGCGATGCTGGCGTAACAATCATTGTCAAAATTCGCTTGGTGAACAATTAATTCTCTATTCCCTTTACAATATGTCCATAAACTGTTACTTTATACTGTAGGGTCCATATAGTTGTTTCGGGCGGCGTTCTGATTGAACGTTTCTGATTGAAAGTTTTGCTGATTGTACATCTCGCAACAGGAAACGGTCTTGAACAAAACCGAAACGATACTCGGGACACACATTTTCACGAGATCTTGTCGCTATTGGAAATAACAAGAAAAACGCGAGATTCGGAGAGAAAATGTTTCGGAGTCTGAAGTTTGATCCGTAAACTTCATATGTGTGCATTTGTTGACTCAGTATACGTATTCATACTTTAAAACTGTAATTCGTTTTTTATTTATTATACTATTATACCCACATAAACCAGCTAAGATACAGAACCAGCTAAGATACAGAACCAGCTTAGGCTGAATACTTTTGTTTAGAAATTGATTGCATGTAAAACTTATTGGTTCTGTATTCCAAGTTATTCAGACATGCAAGCATGACAGAACCTTTACCTAGATAAACCAGCTAAAATACAGAACCCGCATAAGCTGAATTGTAATTTTGTTGGATTTTGACCGCATTTTAAAAATTATTGCCACAGCTCTGTTTCCACAGGTATTCAGCGATGCAAGCATGATAGAACCTTTACCTGGATAAACCAGCTAAAATACAGAACGGGCCCAATCTGAATATTTTAAGTTTTGTTGGAATTTGATTGCACTATAAAAACTATCGAATTTTGTATCCAATTATGCATTAAAATATGAACTTTACGCGAATGAACAGGCTTAGATACAGAACACTTAACCACCGCTGTATTTTTCAGTACCTGAGAGCGGCACACATCTTTTCACTGTGTTTCGCCTTTTATGCTAGAAGTTGCTGTCAGGTTTTTGTTCGAGTCCGACGACAAGGGCTAATATCGTTTGATTGTTCTTGTTGCTGTCTCCATCGCTATTACCAAGATCAAACACGTTAAAGTTTTTAACGATAACTGAGCCAACTCGATAATGACTCATCGATGTTATTTCGCATTGTAATAATCAGGCCAAGGCAGAAGCAATTGTAACATTTCCTTTGAGAAACGATCTTGAATTTATCGCTACTTGGCGCCAAATCAATTCAGATTGAAACCCAGACACGTTTACGGCACAAATTTTCTGTGTAACTAAATGCCACCTCCTCGAGGACGAAGTACTCAATTTGTTACGAGAGTAAACCGGCTTGCTTCCCTAGCATAGCGGTTTCAGTCAAATAGATAAATAAATGGCGCGAACAAGCCAGGGCGCAAATAAAATTATTTTATTTGTAATCTCTGGCCTTGCATCCGTATTTGGCGCACATGTCAAATTTCCTTTCTCTAAACGGCAAAACTAGCCAAGAAACGACTGATATTCTTCACTAGCGACAGCCAAATGTTCAGTGATGGGCGGTATATGTAATATATTTGTGTGCAGTACAAATTATGTTCAATGCAAAAGACATGAACTAAACCGCAAAATTTTTCATGGCAAATTCTTACTTTTTTGGTTCAACTCTTTTCCTGCCTGCCTTTGTCATTCCGCTAACACCATGCACCTAAAATGAAATTTAAAAGAGCGTGCGGCTCGTCATGCGAGAAAACTATGCAAAATCAACAAAAGGTGATACATGCTAGATCGCGGATTTGGCTCATAATTTGCACAGTAGCATATCTATGTACACTATTCATGATGCTGACAGCACTTCTTGCTATTACCTGCTTCCTCGCTTCCTCGAGATATTGCAGTTCATTACGCGAAAACGGTTCAGTTAAGGGTGTGGTCTGCAAGAAACAGGTTACTCATTTTGCTATGAATGCGCGTGACTTCAAATCATTCGCAGAATAACATTAAGTAAACATTATTAGTATTAACACAAGAGTCACACTTGGAGACGTCAGTGCTGCTAAAAGGCACTGCGTCTGCATGTGTACCACAGAACGTCGACAGACGACAGGACACTAGATAACTACCTGCCAAAACTTGCACGCACAAATTAAAACGCTATTATCACTGACGATCAACAGGACATTGCGAGCTTTTGTCCGACGTACAATATCAAAGAGGAACATGTGATAACCTACATTGTTTATTTGAATGACAATAACCAAAGGAAAGATATTAGAGCAAATTAAAAGAGGCTAAAGAACAAAAAAGGAAAATGGAGAAACGTAGGTATAATGACTATCAGCGGGACAAACTTATTGAGTGTGGTAAGGTGGAGACGCTACTTGTACGAGAACTTGCCCTGATAAGATCAAAGCAATCCAATGTTGTTACTCCGGGAAAAGGTCCAGCCAAAACAAATGAGTTATCCAGCGATGGAAATGCAGTATCAAGCAACGATTCAAAAGCCTATTCAAGCGATGACTGTTCGAATTTTTGTTCAAGTGATGATGAGTGTTGTAGTGACAATGACCGTCTCATGCTGACTTAAGTAATAGCTCAACGAAGGATAACTTTCATTCAAGACGATCAAATAGCAAACGTTGCTCAAGCTACATAAAGAAAACAAGTAAAATCAGCAAGTAAAACAGACAAATTAAGAAAAAAAATTAACGGCGAGAAACAACAATTTCAAATGAAAAATTCAAACACTCGTAAAGCTGGTGAATAAAAACAGTGTACTGATTTTTACGATGTAAAGATACTGCGGAGGTCTAACATCAAGTTTAACTTGAAACTGTAACTACTGTTGGTTAGGTTTGAATAGCTGATGTAGAAAATGGGGAGGGGGATCACTAAAGTTGCCCCTACCTGAGAGGGTGGATCACTACAATGTTATAGTGTTGAAGGGGGGATCACCAAAATTTTATTCGTGTCTGGAAAAAGCCCTACGCTCCTCCCCAGGCGATAAATGATGACTGGTCCCTAACATTAACCAAACCAAATTTTACATGAAAAACAATGATCCTATTAATAACGACTGCCGTGTCATCGGACCTTATTGACGCCAAACTATCAACCGATCAATAACGCTCGGTCAGTTAATTGTTCCAAATCATTTAGCAACTGTAATGTACATACTAAATATATATATACACACACATTTCGAACAACTGGGTCATCATCATAGAGGGAAACTCCAATCTGTCAAAGAGGAAATAATAACAGAACAAATAGTGGAAAAAATCAGACGCCCCGAGCGGGAATCGAATTGGTGCTCTACAACTGAGCTACAGAGCCAACTACAGTGGGCTGGGCTGATTTTAAATACTGATTTCTAAGAATTTGCCCCCAGACTTCTCGGACTGGGAATTACTTCTGTTGATCGTCAAGCAACTTGCATGCTCATCGCACCCGAAGTAAATCTTTTATTAAATCTATTATTAATATAATGTAATTGTTCACCATCCCACTGTACCTGCCTCGATAGCTCAGTGGTAGAGCACCAGTCATGAAATCGGTGAGTCTGATTATTTCCAGTATTTGTTCTGTTATTATTTTCTCTTAAACACATCAGAATTTCTTTCTGTGATGATGAACCAATTTAGCAACTGCAATAACAATAACAATATTAATAATAACAATAGTCATAATCATAATAATAATTATACTAAACATGATAATGATAAACGATTTACAGTTTCTGAACGACTGCCACAGCCATACAGCTTATCTCCATGGAAAAAAATATTTTTCATCCAGAGAAGCCATGCACTCTCATTATTCAAGATCAAACTCTCAACCCAATCATTTTAGTTCATGGAAATATTCAATTCCAATATCTGTGAGTAGTAACTTGGAATCGCTTCTCAATAGCTCTAACAAACTGTCTGTCTTTTCTAGTAGTGTCAGTGGCAGGACACACAGCGATACGTCTACTTCTGGCATTGTCAATGTTATCACCATTCAACACAGCCATCCGTCTTTGCCTCTGTTTACCTCTTGCACTACTGTCCTCAACACAAACACTGCGGACGTGCTCCCCTTCGGCTGCTTTTAAAGGAATGAAAGTTGTTTCTTCGGCACAACTAGAGGTCGTTGTTGCTGTCAAAAACCCGTTTGCTTCAGCTTAGCGTTTCACGAGTAGTCGTTTGGATCTAGGAGTTTTGTGATTTGTTTGTGAACATTGGAAAGTCTCTCCGGCTTTTGATGTACTTTGAACGTGGGTATTTGGTGGGGAATCTTCTTCCACATTACTTTTTGATGTAACAGGCCAGTGAGCCGTTCTGATAGCTATCTCCTGTTGTTCACCGACAACAACCATAACTTGCTTACCAACTGTTATGAGTTTTTGACGAGGCTTTTCGTTTTTTCGTCAGTTTGAGAATGACACGGGTTAGCTTGATCCAAGACTACGCTTCGTGGACCATTCACCAGGTTGTCTTTTCACAAGACATTTTTTCTCCTTCTTCATTTCTTCGGGTATCAGCTAAAACAACAAATCTGTTTGATGGAGCTCCATATATTGCGTTTATTTTCACACATTCTGTTTGCCACAAAACACTGAGCAGGTATTTCAAAGGACCATTCATAAAATTGTCGCAACCCGATCAAACTTTCCGACATATCCTGAACAACAGACTAACTATGTCCGCAGAAATCAATGCAGGCGGTTCCTAAAATCTTTTGAATTATACCTTATTTGAACATGAGGAGTTTCGGGGCAACCATCAAAATAATTAATTGAATACCAGTATTGCGTTAATTTTCACACATTGTGTTTGCGGCAGAACACTGAGCAGGCATTTCAAAAGGACCATTCATAAAATTGTCGGAATCCGATCCAGTTTTCCGACAGAACCTAAACAATAGACTATGTCTGCAGTAATCAATGTAGGCGGTTCCTAAAACCTATTGAATCACGCCTTATTTGAACATGAAAGTTTCGCGGCAACCATCAAAAAGAACGAAGGAAACGCCTAACTACAGTTGCATAGTTACATGACAACAAACAAATCAGAGTGGAAATATATAAAGAACAAACGTATCAGCTGGCATTAACGTCCCAACGTTCAACACCGTTATATTAAGAAAGGAAAGCTATTACAAAGTAACTTATTCCTTCAAAATGAAGAGAGAAAACAACCAAGAAAGTCAATACTTTCATTGTCGTCAGACAACTAGATTGCCACCAATTATCACTGCAAGGAGGAAAGGAACTCAAACCATCTCAGCACTGAGTAACCAATCTCATTCTAACTCAGCAACTAATGCAAATCAAACTCCGATGTCTTTAGCAACAGCAACTACACAACAGCAGTTCTCCAATGAGAAAAGAAATAACATTGGAGGTCCATCAAACAGATTTGTTGTTGTAGCTGATAACCGAAGAAATAAATATATACAACGAAGTGCTATTATATCAGAAGGAGAAAAATGTCTTGTCAAAAGACAAGCCGGTGGTCCACACAGAGTAGTGATGCATCAAGCCAACCCGTGTCATTTTCATACTGACGAAAAAGAAGAAAAGCCCCATCAAAACCTCAGAAGAGTTGGTAAGCAAGTTAAGCTTGTGCAGGAACAACAGGAGATAACCTTCAGAGCGGCTTGCTGGCCTGTTACACCAAAAAGCAATGTGGAAGAAGATTCCCTACCAAATATCTACGTTCAAAGTACATCAAAAGCAGGAGAGACTTTCCAATGTTCACAGACAAATCACAAAACTTCTAGACCCAAACGATTACTCGCTAGGCGCCAAGCTGAAGCAAACGGGTTCTTTTCAGCAACAACGAACTCTAGTTATGCCGAACAAGCAAACTTAGTTCCCAAAAAAGCAGCGAACGGAGAAAACGTCCACAGTGTTTGTGTTGAGGAAACCACAGCGAGAGATAAACAGAGGCAAAGACGGATGGCTGTGTCGAATCTTGATAACATTGACAATGCCAGAAGTAGACGTTTCGCTGTGTGTCCTGCCACTGACACTACTAGAAAAGACAGACAGTTTGCTAGAGTAATTCAGAGACGATTCTAACCTGTTGTTCACTGATTGGAATCTAATATTTCCCTAAACTAAAATGATTAGTGTTTAGACTCATGTGGGAACAATGTTTTCTTTGTTTAGAGTACCATTACATTCGAAAGTTCTATCTCGAATAATGGCTTCCCTGGCTTTACGACTAGAATATAGTTTCAGGATAAAAATATTTTTTTAATGGAAATAAGCTGTATGACTATGAGAGTCGTTCAGAAACTGTAAATCACGTATTATTCTTATTACCTTTATTCTAATTATTTTTATTCCTATTATTAATATTATTATCATAGTACGCAGTTGCTAAATGATTCGGAATAACTAACTGACCGAGCGTTCCTGATTGGTTGACAGTTTGGCGTCAGTATACGGTCCGTGCTACGGTAGTCGTTATTAATAGGATTGTTGTTTTCGATGTAAAATTTGGTTTGGTTAAAGTTACAGTTAGGCACATTCTTATGTTGACTGCTGTACTGCGAACTACAGCAACAATAATTTCACATTGGCTGTTAGTTTTATACTAGAGACGGATAATCCATCCAGACGAATTATCCGTCTGCTATTCTACGTCTCCAATATAAATACGGAGCGAACTAAGACAAGTACTGAAAGTGCGTCTGATAGTTCGTCCCGTATTTATACTAGACGCATAAACTCACAAAACGACGAGGTTTGTCGAAAAGGCGTGGGTACGAGTCAAACTCAGCAGTCTTGGCGGTGGTCTGTTTTGAAAATGGCGACACTAGCGCAGATCGCAAAACATTTTTCCCGGAAGCGAAAAACTTACGAAGACTTCATATTTTCAGTACACAAATTAAACGAAGATGTGGTCAAGAAGCGTTTCCTGGAGGAGCTTAACTATGAAACCGAAGCTGCTCAAGCCACAGCTTTGGCTTTTCTTCTCTCGGCGAAGAAAGAAATGCGATGAGCCGAGAAACAACCTTTGGTGGACTTATGGCTACCATAGCCCATCTTGCCTTACATTTCTGAGTAAAACCGCTGGATATATGTAAGGTAGGTAACAAAAGATTGCCGTGACGAAGAATTATCTGTCTTGTGCCCGTATTTTTACACACAGACGAATTATCCGTCGAGACGAAGAATCTAAGATTATACGTCTTCGCAGACGCACAACGGAGATAATTCGTCTGGACGGATAATTCGTCTTCGTGCCCGTATTTATACTAAGACGAATCATCAGACGCACTAAATAAGCTTGCCCAAGTTCGCCCAGACGGATAATCCGTCTCCAGTATAAAAACAGCCAATATTAATCATATAATTAGTTTTTTAAGGTTTATTGACAGTTTTTTATGTCACACCATTCATTGGCTTTTAGTAGTTCTTGGTTAATTAACGTTTCTAAATCCTTAGAATTGGAACTGATTGCAAAAATGTTGTGTCATCAGCGAAGATTCGAAAGGAGTTTTTTTAGAGGACTTAGAAATATTTATGATATATGAAAGGAAGCCGAGCAAGGGTCCAACAGAACTGTCCCGTGGAATGACGCAGACCATAGTTTGTTTAGGAGATTCAATACTACTCATAGAGACATATTGCTGTCTGTTTGTCACATCACTTGCAAACGACTGTAATGGTAGTCCCCTGACCCCATATGTTTCCATTTTTTTGTAAAAGGATATTGTGATTAACGGAATCGAACGCTTAAGCGAAATCAAGCAGGTGAATAAATTATTGTCAATTGCACTTTTTTAATTAGGTATGCCATTATCTACAGATATATGATTTACAATACGTTTTAAAGATCGTGTCAATCTGACGACATTTCGACGTCAGCTGATGTCATTTTCAAGTCACTGTTCTAGAAGCAAAAGGAAGTTTATCAGGATTATCAATACGCGTTTAAGCAGCCGTTTCATTAAAGGATAAAGGCGTCACCCGTAGTATTTTTCTTTATTAATTTCGCTTTGTACTTATAACGAAAGTCTTCACCCGTAAATTTGAATCAGCTCAGCCGTTGCAGGTTTTACGGGTGCGGCCCTTATTCACATCTGTTTATGCAGGTGTGCTGAATACATTGACTCTCAATTTACAGTGCCAAAGAAAATTAATGCAGAAGAAAAATCAGTTGCCTGGTCTACGAAATGCTAGTGCTATTCACTCAGAAAATCAAACCAAGCTTGAACAGTCAATCAGATTCGGTTCGTGCTAAACTTTTTGTTTGACACCTTTAAGTTTTGTTTTCGTTGTTTTGTTGTGCATTTCAGCCAAGCTTAAAATGTATTCAAAAGTGTTTCAGCATGCCTACATAAACTTAGTTTTGCTTCTCGAACAATGACTTGAAAATGACGTTAGCCGACGTCGAAACGTCGTCAGACAGATATGATATCGCTTAATTTTATGGTTAAATTGTTGAATGAGAATCGTCTTATCCGAGTTTTAAAGATCATGCTCGAAAAAGGCGCACACAAAATAGCGCGGTGCTAATTTCGCCGCGAAGATTTTATGCGTATTCAACACATGCGGTTCTTCCGAGCATACTGGACGGTGCCATTTTCGATGCTATGTGGTTTGTTCAGTGCCCGCATATTAATCAAAAATTTCGTGCGAAAAGTGCTCGGCAAAAAAAATATCAAATTTGTTAAATATTGAGTGCTGTTGCTTCAGCCGCAAATGCGCTTGAAAATAAACTCTGCACACCCGGCAAATTCTTCGCGACGGAATAAGAGCCGCGCTGTCTTGACCTAGTGTGCGGCTAGCTTTATCTATGATAATAATCAATTATCTACAAATTCGTAAGGAATCTATCTGGCAGAGCCTTGAAAATATTGACTAGGGATATGTCAGCTCGTCTTTGACAAGCTGAAGTTGATTTAAAATAGAAGGAAAGATAATCCGAGTAGGGAGACCATGATAGCGATTTTCACTAGATCTGGGTTTGTAATATTTCGGTTTAATTCAAACCATCTTGCCGTTTACACAGCAAGTTAAAAAGAGCGCGGGATTTAAATACTAAATTATTTAAATAACAATAGCTCGCGGCTAGCTTTCAGGTCTTTGTTGAGGGAGGCCTCTTTGTTCTTGATGTAATAAGCTTCCTTGAATAAAAGTATATCCCAATTGGAATCTGTGTCAATTACACGAGTATTTTCCCTGACTATGTTAAGCTGAAATACTTTGGTGTTTACGTTGTTGTCAGAAAGATTGAATAAACCAAGCAAGTGTTGAAAATTAGCGCAATTAGTAAAATGTTGGAAAATGGCGCTTTATTTGTTTGTTGCATATTCTTTGGTTGGCTGAAAAAGCGTGCGCTCGGTCTGGCCGATATAGTTGGCATAGTAACAAGGACAAAAATTCGTAAGCAACATTAGATTTGCTAAGGAGTTCTGTCTTTGGCGCAGGTATATAAAAAGAGAGTTTTATGGTGCTAGGTAAAGTGCGAATCCAAACAACGGTGGAATTACATGAGCAAGTTGCTCTCCTTTTTGCCCAATAAAGGGCATATTGATCCAGATGGTAGATCTAGGGAGCTCTTTTTCATGGGCGTGGTCGGGTGTAGTAGTATAATTTAGGATTTAGATCCCATACTCTTTTTAACTTGCTGTGTAAACGGCCTGAAGATGGTTTGAATTAAAACGAAATATTGCCAACCCAGATCTAACGAAAATCACTATCATCACGGTCTCCCTCAGTTCGGATTATCTTTCCTTCTACTTTATGTCAAACTGTCAGCTAATCCAGGATTCTGCAGTTGACTATTATCGACTTTTGGCGCCCTCTTTATCTCCTCCGAAAACCCAATTGAATGCCTTCCTGAGGAGAGAGGGGTTCGTCAGGATGAGTCATAACATCGTGCTAAGCACAATGATTGGACCACTTAATATAATATATTCCGGTTTATTCACGAGAAACTTTCTGAAATTCAGTGCGAGAGGGTGTCTTTTTTCTTTTTTCAAAATAAATTGTGGTAAAATGTAAAGAAAACTTTTATTTAACGTTTGCAGTTTTACCAGCTCATACAGCTGCTATCAGTGAATTAAAGTTGACTCTTTTGCCAGTACTCGGATCCGTTTTGCCAGTACTCGGATCCGTTTTGCCAGTACTCGGATCCGTTTTGCCAGTACTCGGATCCATTTTGCCAGTACTCGGATCCGTTTTGCCAGTACTCGGATCCGTTTTGCCAGTACTCGGATCCGTTTTGCAGGTATTTAAGCCGAAAGCGACACGGATCACAGAAAGTTAAAACAGGCGTTTGAATCACTGAAAATCAACTAAGAAGGCAGCGCACTTTCCAAATGTACTCCTGCTTAAAACAAATACTTGGGTTTAGTACTCGTGCACTGGGTTAAGGCTGGTTCATACTGTGACATAAGCACAAGCATAAGGGAGAATTCATTATTTATGCCAGGGGGTGGGCTGGCAAGATTTGCCATTAAACTAAACAGAACCTCCTGACCCTCTTCTAGAGAAGATATAAAATTCCATGACCCCTCTAGGTGTAAATTATTAAAGAACTACCTACGCGCCGCCGGGCCGGGGGCCCCGGGGGCGGGGGGGGGGGGGGGGGGGGGGGGGGGGGGG
>JAOCNB020132770.1:0-10659 GCA_026546465.2 Palythoa caribaeorum | reverse complement strand
GAAGAAGAAACGTTGAAACGCACGTACGATGTTTCAACTGGCCATTACCAGTCTTCATCGGGTTTAACCAGTCTTCATCGGGTTTAACCAGTCTTCGTCGGGTTTAACCAGTCTTCATCGGGTTTAATCCTGCTGAAGATTGCTAATGACCAGTTGAAACATCTTACGTGCGTTTTAACGTTTCATTTTCACGTTGTAAGATCAGTTTTTTCTTGTCTTTTTGACAAAAAGGTAAATTTACAATTTACTCTATTATAATTAGCATCCTCCCTTTTGATTCCATAATTTTCGCACCCTGCCAGTTCAAAGGGCATGATTGGGAAAAAAAAAACTGGGGAAGACTCTGATAACAAAATCAGAATGTTTTATATCGCGTAGTATGAAATATTTCTTACTGAATTTCAATGAATGATAAAAGTAACTTACTTTTTCCAGACTTTAGGAAGCAATATTTTGCACGTGGATCTGAAGAATCCCAGCACCAATCTCTCTTCAGACAAGTTGATTCATTGATTCCAACCCAACCACAGTCGTTACGAGAATGCCCCGAAATGTCACACGCTTAATTGGGAACAATAGAATTTATAATAAACGTGTAATGAAATTTGAAGTGATTTATAGCATTACAAAATGATATCTTAACAGAAAAACCAAAATACATTATCTTTCATCAGTTTTACCCTAACATTACAACTGCAGTCACAGCCTCTAAGTTAGTTTTATGGGGAATAAAAAATGGCTGGAATTCTTGATAAAAACAAATAAATTCTTTTGAGGTTGACGTCAACGTTGATAAGATTGCTAAAAACGATCATCAGCAAAAACAAAATGACGGGACGATTACATCACGTGATAAGTGGAACTATGGAATTTAGGGAAATCATAATTACGCCCCAAACAATATCGTGGCTTGGTTGTTCAAAACCTGATTGGCTGATTGACCGGCTGAGCTTGGGCAGTGCCCGTGTCCCGCAGTAGCATTTGAGGGAAAGCCATTCTGCGACTTCGGATCGGAATGTTTTTCTTCCCCAGGAGGAGCGATGAAATGATTTCGTCCTCTGCTCTCTGCCCTCATGCAGTGTCCAGCGAACACGAGGCACTTGCGCCTCAGAGTGTAACTGAAATAGGGGATAGTTTCCCATAAATTCTTTCCTTTGTAGCTAGAGTGCTCGTTCCATACCTCCTGAGTGTGCAGAAGCAAGTCTCGGCACCATTTTGGCTGCTCCAACAACAACTAAAATACAAATATATTTTGCAATCATCCGGTTGTCAGGGTTTTGACTGCAAAGTAATTGAAAGAAAATTGAGCCGGAAAACAACGGCGACAGCGGTCTTCCGTTATAACTTCCTTCGAAAAAAAAATTTACAAGATTAGTCCTAACCCTAGGTTAAAGTTCAAAACAAATTTTGAAAAAATAATATAGGTAATAATTAAATCAAAATGGTAATATCATAATAATTTAAACATTTGGATTGAAGGAGACATTCTTTGAAAATGGGATGTTTGGTGTCTCGACGAAGGTCCCACGCAGAAACAGAATGACCCCACCTGAATCTGGACATGTTGCTGTACATGAAACTCACGGTTTCATGGTAAGCACCTACAGATGATTAATTTCTTTTCTTTCTCGTTGGCCCTTTGCTGTCTAAACTCATCTATATAATTACACAATATAATAGTTTAAATTGGGTGCGTTATAACAAACCATTTATCAGAATACCCTTATATAGTCATTTTATTACATTTTCAGTAGTCAACGGAAAATAGATTGTACTTCACTTGGTCATCTCAAATTTACTCAACTTTTCACAGGAAATTTTTAAAACATTCCCTCTTATCACGAACATTTTTAGTAAAAATGAATTATAGTTAAATTATCACGCGGCCTTTTAGTAAATGGAAATGATACTTCATTGGCTCCGTTTTGTCTAGGTTGAAAGCAATCACAACTCCCCCACGAACATGATTAGTTTAGTGATCAAAGTTCACTAAAATACAAGGGATCTATCAAATGTTTGTGAACTTAAATCATGGACAATATCATAGAAAATGATATTTTGTTACATCCTTGTCAGAAGGTATGTTCTTAGTACATTTCTGAGCAGTTCTTAAGTAAGAGTCTTCAGCGAGTAGCCACAGTAGCCATGCATGTAGAGAAACGACAAACCAAAAGAGAATAAAACGGTAGCTTCCCTACTAGAGTGGAGTCATTTCTCCGTAGAGCTATTTCTCCGAAGAGCTATTAGAATGTCACAGCATATACTGGTAATATGAAAATGCTTCCTGCTATTGGCATCTGTGCAGAAATATAACATAACCCACCTCCACCCCCTCCCCCCTTCCTTTTCTTTTGCATGCAAATTTTTCCGGCACACCCTCCTCTCCCCTTCTAGTTTATGACGAGTTCGTTAGCATGCAAGACTCCGTGCTATCTTTGGCAGCCGTCAACAAGGTCATAAACTTTTTAGATTCCCGCCGTCCACGCATATGCGGACATTTTTGAAAACGGAGGTTTTTTTTATCGGATATCGGGTTTCTGTCCACCCGTAAACGCTGTTTACTGAAGTGAGAAAAAATGATATCCGTGTTCGAAAAATCCAAACATTTATGGACGGGGCCCTGAGTAAAGGCTGATTTAGACGGTACGATTTTAGCCTACAACCACCGCATGCATCCTGCTCGCGTCATCCTTACGACATGAGTTGTGCCGTCTAGATCTATCCTACAACTCACTCAAGTCTGTTGTGTGCGTGTGGATCTGACTTACGTCGTGTCGTAAGGATGACGCGAGCAGGTTGCAGGCGATGGTTGCAGGCAAAAATCGTACCGTGGTGCTAACGTGTTTTAGCACGTTTGTGTGTTCAGTCATGCGCAGCTCCGCAACAGACGGCAGTCGATCAGATAATAAAACAAGGAGACACATTTACAATGTATTTGAACGTCCTTGAAAGACAAGTCATTAATCCGGGCACAGAGACAATATGACTGACCTGCCTGACTGATAGATCAAGAGCTTGTTGTTTGTGCGAAAATCAAATGAAACGCCAACGAAGGAAACAAATGTAAAACAAAACAAAACAAGACTGAGAACATAACTCTGTGCCAACTGAAAACTCTTAATTGTATGAAAGCTTGTACATACTATCAGTTTGGTCGAGTATTGTTAAATTCAAACTGTTAAAAGTTTAATACTTAAATAGTTGAGCTACTATGAATTACTGAAAGCAGATAAAACATGTGACTTTTGATATCAATGTTCGTGTTATTATATTTAGGTAAAAAAGTTAGTTTGAACATTTGTGACTCATATGACTCTATTTATTTATTTATTTATTTATTTTGCCATTGTATGTAACGTACTACATCTAACTGAATATAAATTACCACAATCATCCAACAAGGAAGATTTCAAGCAACCTTTAACAAAACGTCTCTTGCATGTACATTGGACCAATAAGAGGATTTCATCGGCAGCTGGTTCGAAATATTCAGGGAATAAAGAAGCAACACCGAAAGAACGCAGGATTTCCATTGTACTTGAAACAATATCCGAAATTTTTAGTTTAAACCGTGCGTTGCAGGTATCGGCTAAATTTGCTTCTTCATAATCCAACAATATATTTCGTAACACTAACAATACCACTTCACCTCACATAGCATGTACATTTGCATAATACAATATCTATAGTTAGAGGGTATATTAAGCTTTATGCCTGGGTTATAATACAACAGGTTCGTGTCATCCAGGTGACTTCCAAACAACGCAAGAAATATCGACTTCACTGATGAGTTCCTCTCTCTAGTTCCTATCAAAAATGTTCTTTTCCAAAGTTTGTATACTTTTTATGATGGCTGTGATTTAATCTTGACTAGAAAAGTAATAGTCCTTACGTTTCGCTGCTATATTGTACTTTAAAATTACAATGAATAAATTAACATATTACAATTAACTAGTTGCCTCATGTGAAATATTTCGCGAGCTCTTTACACTAGCCATAACAGAATTCTGTCTCCATCTCGTCATAAATTTAAAGTTAAAAAGCTATTCCATACATAAAATATCCATTACTTCGAAATAATCGTTTTGTTTCTATTACCTTGTTGCCACTGTTTGTTTCAGTTTTTCTACCAAGTAACTAATTCTTGGCATGCCCGAATCAAGCCGAAGTTTGATATCACTGAAGCAAGGTTTAGGAGGAGGAGCGTTAGGGGGAAGGAGACAGAATAAGATTACTTGCCTTGTCATATACGGGTAAAAACTTAAAAAATAACAAATTCAAAACTAAGATACACATTTTCTTTATTCAGTTTTCACTTATTTCAGTTATACAACGTTTCTTTCCGAAACATTTAAAACTGCATTTTAAGATATGAAGATTTTATGCCATGCTCAATCAATGATGTATTCAGGATTTCCTTTTTTCCACTCCTCTGGCTCTTACACTCTGTCCTGACACCTTTTCCCCTTATAACTGTCCCCGCAATAGCAGGATGGTATTTTTAACGCTGTTAACCAAAGGCAAGTTCCTCCATTGAGACAGTAATCATTGTACTCACTCGGGCATTCTAAATACAGATAAAAATCCAATGCAAACACTTAATTAATTATAATGACATACATAATTTTTGTTTTGATTATTTTAAGAGTTTGAAACGCGATTATGAAGGGCCTGGTCGAGCTTAGAAGGATTATAAAATACAACTGAATAAGATGCAAAACCTCATTTCGGTGGAGTATAAAATACAACTAAATAGAGAGCAGCAAAAACTTATGAGCAAAGTCGTGTATATTGGCTGATCACCTTTCTTACGCCAGAATTAGTGATATAAACAGCGCTAAAACCAGTCGCTAAAACCAGCAGTTTTCCAAATGCATTCAAAGTTTAGAATATCAAATCAATCGTTTTGGAAAACTAGCTTGGAATGAGTAATACTATTCAACAGCTGTAATTACGGCAACTTGTAAATAATGAACTGCAATTGCCAAATTGAGCAGTAGTCCAAAAGTTGTCAAAATCAGAAAAATATCAAATCAATTATAGAAAACGGCTAAAAGATTCAAACTCAACCGCAACTCAATATAATTTTCCCTAAACCTCAATAAAGTTATAAAGAAAAGCCCAGTCTCTCAAAGATATACTCTAAGAAGGAAAACTGTAAAACAAACGCAAAAAGATGCAAAACCTGAGTGGAGTATAAAATACAACTACAGAGAGAGCAGCGCGCAAAAACCGATCAATTCAAATTATGAACAAAGTCGTGCAGGCCCATCACCTTTCTTACGCCATAGTCACTCAGCGCCAAACTTTGTACAAGCTGACTTGAGTAGTATAATAGGGACCAAATTATAACCCCAAAAAAGTGCAAAAAAAGTCAGCAATTAATTAGTGAGCATAAGTATAATTTCAATAAAAAAGTGCGCAGCTCAACCTAATTTTCATCTCCATGCAGAACGTTAACCTGCCCACACGTGCCCGACTCTTTCATTGTTCACCAACAATATCCTTTGTCGTCACATGCGGGTGCATAGAATTTCTTTTTTCTTTTATTTCGGGTAAGACATTATAAACCCAGTTGAGCCAAGCAGTATTAGCATTTCCCAGTTCAAAAACGATAAAAATCACAAACAATTTTTTAAGAAAAGTTAAACGAACTATAAAGTTTATGCAAATCCAAGCAAAAAGTACTAGTAAAAACTAAATTGTAAAATATTTGTTTTTAATAAATCTTAATAGTGTTTTGATATTCCCGGCTTCTTAGACATAATAAAAATAAAAATATCAGAAACTTGCAATTGATTGAAGAAATTAACAATACCACGAAAAAAATAAGTAGAAGAAAAACTTGGGGGCCAAATGCATTAGTGCTAGAAAAAAAATACATTTATAGAAGCATTTCGTTTATTTATTTAATCTAAACAAATTAAACAAAAACAAAAAAAAACAAAAAAAAAAGTAGGTAATTTACCGGCATTTGATAAATAAACAAATTAAAACATTAAACATCCAAGACTGGATTAACTTCATAAAACTTAGCGTATCCATCCCCCAGGCACGCTCCTGATCAAAATTACCACATTATTCTTACATGCAATGGGACTTTCGACGAAATCAACTTTTAAAAACACGCAGTTATTATCATTGTTAGTCGAAGCCCGCGAGTAAACGATTTATGATCATGGTTTCTTTGAAGTCGCCTAACGTACATATTTTATGAAAAGCTTAGACAAAACTTCCTATTCGCCATGAAAGTAAATGAAATTAAAAGGCTTAAAAATAGCTATTTAGAACTTTACAGTAACACTATTCTTCTTTTACGTCGTCGTCAACGTCGCTTCCTCTTTTTGTTTTAATTAAAGGCCCCTAATGTTGAAAAAGAATAAAAAGGGGCTGGGCCGACAATATAACAATTGCTACGAAGCAGGCTGGGAATAAAGAAAACATTGTTCGAAAATCTGAAACAAGCTTTTCATCAAATATTTAAGTTAGGTGACTTCAAAAAAACTAGATTATCGGGCTTCGACTGACACTGAATGATAATGACTGTGTGTAATAAAGTTGATGCCGTCCCATGGCATGTAAGATTAATAATCTGGTAATTTTGATCAGGAAGGTGGTTGGGGAATGGAGACACAACTGTTCGTTTCCCTACCGGCTAATTGAATTCATCTGAGTTCATACAAACAGCGGATTCTAATCACATTTTGAGTTCAAATGATGAAGGAGAAAAATAAGTGTACAGAAAAATCTTTAAAACTGGAACTTAAGCCTGATTCGGACACGAGAAAAGCTTTTTCGTTGTCGTCAATGTTGCTGTCTCTTTTTGTTTTAATTAAAGGCACCCAACGTTGAAAACGAATAAGGAAGGGGCTGGGCCGACAATATAAGAATTGTGATGAGGCAGGAATAAAAAAAACATTGTTCTAAAATCTGAAACATACCTTCAGTGTGACCGCCGTCGTTATGAGAAGCGGTAGAAACCGACACAAGCGCGAGAAGAGTGAGAAGAATTAAAACTTTCATCTTTACGCTTAAGTCCGATTGCACCTCAAAGCACCAGGAAGATGAATCCACAGAGAACAGTTCGTTGTGGCGGAGTTATACTTTAATCAAACGTAGTTGAAACGAAGTGCATGTTCATTTGATGCAGTAATATTTATTAGCCAAACGACAGACAAAGCCAGCGCTTGCCGGGATGAATGGTTTTCGACGTATAGAAGACGGGTGGTTGTTCATTTTGGCAGGCCACGTAATTGAATGTTTGGTAATCGTTACGTGTCGATAAGTGATTTCAAACCACGAAAACGGATGTTGAACTTTTCTAAATATAACGAACACAGATTTTCAAAATATTACCATTCCAACTTTTTTCTATTTTTACAATTGTTTTCTGGCAAATCTTTAGGGTCAGTTAGTTGGGTAAAAAAAGTAAAAAAAAACCCGCTATTTAGTCTTTTACTAGAAGAATATTTATGTTGTGGCGCTTTATTCTATTAACGTATTGTGTTTTTCTTTTTCGCAAATTTATTGTTTTGTTGCATAAATGCTGAGTTAAAACTTTAAACAACCGGGTCGTATTCCTGACCAGTATCCGGACCACATGGGTTCAGTTGCCCCACTCATGAAATGGAAACTGAAATGAATTATATACAGATTACAGTATTGTTCAGTTATAAATTGTATCAGTAAACCCTGTACAAAAATACTTTTATTGTGAAATTTGCATAGTATTGGACATTTTCGAGCCTTGTTTTGTATCAGCATGGTATTTACGTACATAATAACTGTTTCTACTTTTTATTAGAAATTTAAAAAAAATTGAGTCGGTCAGACGACGGTACGGACACAAAAAAGGTGAGATTGGCCTCATCCATTGCAAATATTAAAATGGTGGCAGCTTGCAATTTACTGATTCTGAGAGGAACAGAGTTTAATGGAGCAATGACCGACACGTTGCGTTGCTCCCAAGTAGATATCCGCTGATCATTGACCAGTCGATCATGAATTAAAAGCTTGTAAATCCCAACGTACTTAAAGTTGTTTTATATTCGTCTGTTGGATTTATGGCAGACAAGAGTAAACCAAAATAAAAACGGAAATTAAAGAGGCTGGTAGAAAAAGTTGAAAATCACATCAAATTTGTGTGAATATATAATATAATATAGAAAACTATAACTATAAAAGAAACAGGTAGTATTCTTAACCGAGTTTATCAATATCACTTTCTGGTACATCAAAAGAAACCAACATTGTGTTGGACACTTTTAGGTGCACGTGTTAGCACGGTTTTATAGTTGTTGATACCTTTTAGACTTCAAATAATATAATTATAAAGAGTTATTTTTAAAGCCGATGACAGTAATATAATACCCCGACATGAAGTTAAAAAAGAAAAAGTTGGTTGAAATGAGGTGCATGTTCACGGGATGCAGTAATACTTGTTGGCCAACCAGACAGAGTAAGCGCTTGAATTCACGTTTTCGACGTATATAGAGGACGGGTAGTTGTTTTATTTTGGCAGGCCGGTTATTGAACCGTGTAGTAGTCGTGGCGATAACTGTGATCTCAAACCATGAAAACAGATATTGAACTTTTCTATTAAAAATAACGAACACATATTTTAAAAGTATTATTGTCTTCAATGTGGGTTATCCCTTGCAAATATTAAAATGGTGACAACTTGCAATTTATTTAGAAAGGAACAGCGTCTGTCATAGTGCTCGCGCCAATTTGAGAGAATCTGCAGTTTAATGAAGCAAATAAAACTATACACGCTTCCAATTATCGTCATTCTCTGTGAGAATTCTCGAACAGATAAACTGTGACGACTGCGTCTGGGGTTTTCATTGATCTGCTCTTGAATTCTCCCAAACGTTCGCCTCGGTTTTCACCAGGATATGAATGCATGGAGAACATGTTTTATTTTCCAAATCACCGCAGATATTTCCTTATCCATTAGTCATTAAAAGAAAACAATATTTATTTGCTGTTTCGAAAACGGTTCTGATATAAGTTTTTCTGAGCCATACAGCTGACGGACCGGCTGTTTCATATATAACTTCGTTGGAACAGGTGCAGTTGAAATAAACGTATATATTTGCAAAATTTTTCTTTGAAGTCTAGTTTTATGAAAAGTATCACAAAACTTTGTATTCGCTATGAAAGCAAACTTGATTAAAAGGCTGAAACTGTACCGTAACACTATCATGCTTCGTCGTCGTCAGTTCTGCAATTAGTAGGACGTTCCTGCATGAACTCTTTTCATTTTTTCGCCAGTAAAATATTCGCTCTTTATTCATTTATTCTGATTCTTTATTGATTTAGCCAACCGAACTGCATGGTACAGTAGATGGTTCGCCCCTGCTTGTAGAGTGCAAAGTTTTACTGTATGTATCAGGTTTACGATTTCAAACTTAAATTATAAATGCTCACTTGTTGAAAAATCTTCTATTCTGACCTGTTCAAACTGAGAATACAGTCGGCTGTGGAACTGTGCTATGTTTAGTTGTATCATGTTAATCAAAACCGACGAAACCAAGTTTACAGTAAACTTTTTAACTCGTCAGTGGATGTACGCGAAGCGAAGAAACAAGTTATTGCATGTGGGGCTCAGATAGGCAGATGTGTCACTCACTGAGATATCTTAGTTAACGGCAGCTGTCGAAGGTGTCGAAGACTTTTCGAAAAAAAGCCACACAGCAGTTCATAAATATACTGACATGATAAGCTGATTTTATACTAACCCTTTTTAGTAAATATTGTTGTTAACTTAATTGATGAGTCTTATCTTTTACCGACGTTTAAATATTGACAAACTTCAGTGTTGCTGAACTGAGAACCGATTGTAAACATTGACTCCAAAAACCCTTTGACTCCTCCAAGCTTTTGTTGAAGATGACGAGGGGGCGTGCTTTTGTTGGTCCTCCAGGCTCAAACAGGTCAAAGAGGATATACAAATTCTAGCTGGATAGTGAGCCTCAATTTAAACTTACGAGTGAATCTTTTGAGCTCAACTTTGAGCCAAAGTTTGAGTGAAACCTTGAGCGAACCTATGAGCAAAATTATGGGGTCAAAGTTAAACAAAACTACTGCTATTAGCAATACGAAAGCAATTGGAAGAATCAACTTATTTAACAAGAATATACAACAAATAAAAAATATATAAAATCTTATATCCTACAAGTGTATCACATTTGTCAGCTTTTAAAAAATATATTGATCATTTCACGACCGTAGTTATTGCACAACCAGAGTGTGCAGAAGTAGACCTGTGTGTTATTGATGGTATTTATCCTTTTTGAAACAAGAACTGCAAAGCATAAAAGGCTTCTGATCAGTGTTAATTGTTTTAAAGTTAAATTTTCCTTTGAATGTTATTCAAAAGTCTAATACTAGTAGCAAAAAATATTACAAGGATTGTATGTCAAGGACAAAGTTGTTAAGAGGCGCTGTTCGAAGACAATTTTAGTAGTGTGAAATTTGTTTTGCAACAGAATACCCGTAAAAAGAACTAATACTATTGAAGAACGCAAAGAACGACGCCAAACTATATTCATGGCATCAATATGGCGAACTCTAAAAAAAAGCCCGGTTTCCATATAATCGCTCTCGTCGCTACTGTCGCTACCGTCGCGAACAAAATTATTCTGCGACAGGAGC
>JAOCNB020132730.1:0-10659 GCA_026546465.2 Palythoa caribaeorum | reverse complement strand
TTTATGAACAGTGGCCTTAAGGCTTCATTTTGGTTTGGGTTTTGAAAAATCGAATTTTCACGAGTTGCGGGCCGTAGTCGATCCTACCGCAAACTCGCTCTTAAATTATTCACACAATTTATTAAATAGTCGGATCAAGGATAGCTTTTGTTTTCTATGGGAACTTGTCACAGTTTGAAGCCGAAAACTATAAAATGAAAAGCAATCAGTTAAGTCTTTAATATAAAGCAATATGCGTGGTAAACTATAGACGACGAATCGTAGCCGGCTCTAAGTGGCACGGCACGCTTTTTAGCATGTAATGGTTCTTAACGCTTTCTGTTTTCCCCGCTAAATCTAGCCTTATACGTTACTCGCGCACTTGAAAGGTCGTTCTCTAGCTATTAATAAGTTCGGGATATACATATATCTATATAGAAAAATAACAACAATATGCCCATCAGGTGGCATTTTGAGATTTCACCATCTGTTAAAAAACGAAAGGGATCGAGTCACTGAAAATGTTAGAGGATGAACTAAAAGTGATATATTTGAGCTTCTGTTTTTAATAGATTCGTTTGTGGCTTACAAACTTTTAAAGCCTCGCTTTATGAGGGGAAGTGACAACAAACGACATCGTAAAAATTCGTTACGTACAAACTAATCTACAACAGACACAGTTTGAGCTCCGATTTCATAGAAATCCCGAGGACAGCCGTACGTAGAAGTAAGTGAAAAATAGTTCTACATTTGCAGCTTATTTAGCATTTATAAACTCAACTGATAGGCAACTGCTCTGATATAAAGGCATGGAATAGGCCTATGGTTAACACAACAAAAACACAACGGAGCGGCATTATCCGGGCGTTACTAAGGGCCTGTTTACATGAAGATAGGGTCACTCCTCGTAGGAGGGTGACCCTACCAGAAAGGCAAAAGCTTAGCCCTCCTTTACATGCAAACTCGACAAGCAAGGTTCACCCGGGGGGTAGGGCTAGTATCATGGCTCGGTTGCTAAGCTTTGTAAACAACAAAATGGCGGTGAAGCATTATCTTTTAGCACTACATTCAGTGTTCCTTTCTTTAGCATCCTTGGCTGCGGTTTTTCAGTGCTATGGCCTATTATTGTCAATGCTAATAGCTCAAAGGCATCGTCAAGGCCGTCTTACGTTTCAAGCCGCTAACCAGCACTCTATAGCGTTAGCAAGACTACGCTATCAGCGAAAAAGAATTGTTTGTCGTCGAGGAAGAGTTTGGAGGAAGCCTGGAAGAACGGAACGGTGGTGGAAGAATCTTTTGAACGGCATTCTTCCAGATACTGAATGGAGAAAGAATCTTAGAATGGATCGTGATGTATTCATGAAAATAGCAAGTGATTTACGACCATATCTTCAGCCGCGAAGAAGCCCTCGTGGAGAAGATGTGTTGTCAGTTGAAAAACAACTTGCCATGGCTCTGTACTACCTGAAAGACCAAGGCTCGCTAGCGATGACTGCGAATTCTTTTGGTGTTGCTCTTTGTACTGTTTCTGTCGTAGTTCGAAAGGTTTGTGATGTTATAGCTACTGTTTTAGGACCACAATATATAAAGTTGCCTTCAACACCACATGAGATGGCTGAGTTAGTACGCGGGATGGAAAATCGATATGGATTTCCACAAGGATTTGGTTGTGTGGATGGGACCCATATACATATATCTCAGCCATCAGAATCGCCACATGACTACTGGAGCTACAAGCAAAAATACACTTTAAATTGTCAAGCGGTTTGTGATTGGAGAGGACGATTTATTGATTGTGAAGTGAAATGGCCCGGTAGTGTTCACGATGGACGAGTTTTTGCGAATTCAAGAGTAAACAAGTTGTTACAACAGCAAAAGATGCCTATGGTGTACAAAGAGCTTCTCCCAGGACACGATAAAATTCCAGTTACATTGCTAGGGGACCCTGCCTACCCCCTTCTTCCTTATTGCATGAAAGAATACCCAAACCCACGCACAAATGAGGAAGTTATTTTCAATAACATGTTAAGGAGTGCCAGAAACCCAATTGAATGTGCTTTTGGGAGACTTAAGGCAAGATGGCAAATTTTGAACAAAAGGATGGATATGGATCTTATGAATATTCCGTCAATAATCTACTCCTGTTTTGTTCTTCACAACATCTGTGAAACACTTGACGGGAATAATGTGGATGATGATGCAGTTGCAAGGCAAATGGCACATGATAGGTTGCAGCATCAGGATGACCCCGACCGACTTTATTCATTCAATACTGCTGAAGGAACCCATGTGAGGAGCATCATTACATTGTACTACAAAGAACATATTCCACATTAACTATATAGTTAATTATCAAATCAAGTTTTATCCTGTTTGAACATGGAAAGTAAAAGACTTGGTTTGAATGTTGAGGGGAATAAGCATGTTATATAATAAACAAAGTTTTGTTTTTGATTCATTAAGGAATTTTTACTTTAATCTTTTTTTTTCAAAAAAGTTTTTATTGCTGTAGAGCTTTAGGCTCACTGAGCCATAAGTAGGACTAAAAACTAAATTAACTAACTTTAATTACATTAAACAGAGCTGTTGAAGTAACAATTCCTTATTGTTCTTGTTCAGATTTTTTCTCAATGTTAAAATAACAAAAACAACAGATGCATTATTTAGTGTGTAATTATTGTTGTACATGACTTTTTTCACTTGTAAGTTGTTTTTGCTAATGCTTACATAAGAGACCAGTGAAAAGTAGTTTTCCATTATTGGTTTTTATTTCACCCATAAGAAACTATTGGGTTATTCCATGCAAAATTAAACAAATAATTTATGGTAGGGTCCAAATTATGCTCAAATTGGCTTTCATTTGATTTTTTCTCATTTTTGTACCCAATTATCTCAGGAAATAATAAATCCTGGGGTTTAACATTTTCTGTTCTACCTCAAAGGTGCATAAACATCTAAAATTAATCATTATATCAGTTTTTAATGGGTTTTCTGAACTTACAGAGACCTTGTAATACTTGAAATCATTTAAAGTACAAAGCAATAGCAAGCAACTTTGAGGACAAGCATGTAGCTAGAATTATTGCACCCTTTCAATTTTTTTTTCTGTAGTAAGTTTTCCTGATGGACTTTAAAATTCCTGAATACCATGTTGAACAAAAGAATGGTTGTGTAACAAAAGTCTGCTAACAATTCAACTTACAATAGTTATTTGACCCCACTGCAATAGCATGTGTGCATTGTTGAGACTAATAATGTATTTTCTTCCAGCAGCCTTTATTGATTACATTAATAATATTCACATTATATATGAATGTAACATAAAGGTCACTGTAAACATATATTGCAACCATTGTTATGTTGATTGGGTAAACAAGTGTACAATTAAGTATTTAATCAACATGTTAACAAAACTTTATAGAGTGCAAATACTTAAAGCATGAAATAGGACTAAATCTAAATAGTACTAAAGTCATGCAAATTCTTTTTTTGTAATGATGAATTAGTGCTATTTTGCACTACTTAGTAATATTTCAAACTTTAAAAAGTGTTTGCATTCTAGTCTAATAAGTGATTTTTTTGTTTGTTTTTTTTTCTTGGTTAGAAATTATTTCAACTGTCTCTCTTGTGACAAACTGATATAACTGTAACAAATTTCATATTTTTGATTATTTTATATTAATATAATTTCTTACATAATAATTGTCTAGAATTAATTTAAACTGATATCTCTCTTTTGTTATAAACTAATAATAATGTAATTGTAACATAAACATTTTATATCTTTTGATTTGATTATTCTTTATCAAAAACTTCTAACTATCTTTGTAATAACAAAGATAGATTTATAAATCCTGAAGGTATGGGGTTTCCTATGAGTTGTCAGTTGCAGAGTCTATACTGTAACTTGCATTAGTCACAGATGTTGATGCTTGATGGTGGTGACCGGGATAGTACTGCTGTGGTAAAATGTGCTGATGAGGATTACTGTTATAGTGCATTGGACCATAGTGTGGTGGAGGTGGGTGAGGGTTTGCCAAGGCAGTTGCTAACATCTGCATGCCTTGTGCGATGCCATTTCCCAGGGAGGTCAAGCAATTCGTCATTTTGGATATTGCGTCATCCAGGGTTTGGTTGGATTTCTGAAATGCCTCAAGCATATCTCTCTTCATTAGCAAATCATCCTTTGCTGTGGACATGAGAAACTGGTCCCTTTGAGCCTGGGACATGCGTTTCTCCATATGCTTTCGTTTGTTGTCCACGAGCTTTGGTATGGTGGAGACACAAACTTCTCCTTTTCCTTTGGAGGAAACAGGTGTTTCAGGTGTATTCACTGATTTCTGAACAGCACAATCACCACTGTCTACAGATTCTATTGAAAACAAATATAAAATCAATACATTACATTTATTATATTCTACATAGGTGTTAAACCAGTGAGCTAAACTGTAGGTACACTACTAGTTTATAAATTGGAGATACGTTTCAGTACTTTATGAAATGTATAAATAAAACCTGAAAAAAAAAACAGAAACTATTTCTTGTAATCATTTAGTACTCTAATTTTTACTCTTAGTAGGTAATAATTAATATAAGAGACTTTTTTTATGAGGGTGACATGTAACAGTGACCAGAACCACTAACAAACTTGTGACCATAAAAGTATAAAAATACAATTTATGAGACTAGATTAACAAATATTATTTCAATGGAAAATAATAATAAAACAATTTCTAGAATTCTATATTGTGACAAAATTGATTAAAAACCAAGAGCATGCAAACAACTACCTATCTATTCTAGACTGCACAAGTATTCCCCTAATAAAGCTTTGAACATAACATATAAAACCAGTCTCAACTTGTAGGCATATATTCATAGTATATTTATAGTATGTATATCATAGTATATTCATTATTAAAATTTGCTTGTGTTGTGTTTGAACATTATTTTTTACCTTCGGAAATTCCCGATTGATCCTCCTGTTCATCACCACTGTTTGTTAAAATCGAATCTCCATCAATACCAAAAGATAACGACGTGGTAGATGGTGATCCACCCCATATATCCGTTAAAAGGTCGAAGTTGTCTTGCACAACTTTACCACTGCCGCTTCTTGTGCCTTTGTTCACGGCGTTGCGATAGTCCTGTCGGACGCTTTTTATTTTTTCTTTGATTCTTTGATACCCACTTCGTATCTTTGCTTTTTGGGCTTCTACTTCTTTTCGGTATTCTTCGTACTCACTGGCATCCATCTCTTTTATATCTTTGCCGGGTTCTGAGACATTTTCTGGGCCAAAGTCTTCAGGATAGTCAGTGGCCATGCAGCGGCGTACTTCTGTATACAAGCTTGCTAGGTCGGCTTCAAAGTCAATTGCGTTGTATTCGCACTGCGTCTTGAATTCTTTCACGTACTTTAAAAGTACTTCGGCAGCTTCGGGTGACCAGGCAAACTTCTTAGCTTTTTTTGGAGCTACCGAATCGTTTGTAGCCTTAGCTTTTCTTTTGGCGGTCTTCTGACTGTTGCTGTTTGGACGCCGGCTCGTCAAAGGGGTCGAATAAATCGGAGGCGCCGAGGCATGATCTAAAGTTAGTCCGTTCGAAGACACATCACATTCTTCTACACTATTTTCATCATTTTGATGATCATTTGCGATAGCTATTTCTGCTTGATGTCTTCGGAAATATTCTCCAGGTCGATACATGCGAGACGCCATTGTTAATTTTGACAAATTCGCGTTAATATAATTACGCGGGAATTTTCTAAGCGCGTTAATTATAATTTCGACAACTTTAATTTTCTGGCGCGAAAAATGTTGTTGACGTCATTTGATGCCATTAGAGATAGCCCTCCCCCTAGGGTCACCCTACCTTGAGTGTTTACATGGCTAAAGTAAACAAAAAGCTGGCCCTCCTTGGAGGGTCACCCTGCCTAGTTGATAGGATAACCCTACCCCTAGGGTGACCCTACTTTACATGTAAACACAACCACGAAAAACAACAGAGGAGGGTCACCCTTCTGGTAGGGTCACCCTCGTAGGAGGGTGACCCTATCTCCATGTAAACAGGGCCTAAAATCCTATACATTTACTTAAACGTAATATGATCATGTTTGCGTCACACATATACCTAGGGCTACCTGTGTTGAAAACATTCAATAAAAGAACGTACGAACACCTAAGCTAAATCCTTTTACGAGCCTAAGTGGCCCACTGGAGCCGGTGCTTATCTCCTGTTTCTGTAGTATAGCGGATAAAAGTCATTGACTCACCCTGGATGGGAAACTAATCAATAGCCGGTTAGCCCCCAGCAGAAGCTGGTGCACGTGCTCGTTTTACCGACCTCGGGAGGATGGAAAGCTGAGTCAACTCTCGCGGAAAAGAAGGTCACACAAATGTTCAACACGCGGCTGAGCCGGGGATTGAACCGAGGACCTTGTGGTTAGAAGGCAAAGATCTTACCACTACGAACACCTAAACTTAGCTGAATTTTTATTACACATCACACATTTCAGGCAGAGAACGGTAAAATGGTATGTTCTTGAACTGGAGGCGTAACATGTATACAAAAGCTCAATGTAGTGTTCTGCTTGCACACAACTGGGCCCGAGTTGAGGCTATTTTGTAGTCTCTTGTTATCGAAAACAAATATTAGAAAATAATCCTGAAATAACGCGCGCTCTGATTGGCTACAAATATATTTTATATAACTGAACATAAATCATGGAATAACGTCACGTAACTCAAGATTTGTAAATCCACTTTTTTTCCTTCATAGTTATTTCGCCTCGTTTTCTCTCAAAACTTTTCTCGTTCCCTCTCTACGTCATAGCGTTTTATAATTGTCTAGAAACATGCGCGATGCTTCAAATCACCTACTAAAAAAAACAACGTACGGAAAGAATTTTGCGGTTCTGCGGGGGAAAGCTGACTAAAGAAGAGAATTTTAGCTGGGGAGGAAAACTTCGTTTCCCCAAACATTTTTATTACTACCGTTTTCTTTGTTTCGTTCGTTCGCAACAATGACACAAAAATATTAACATTTTTTCTCACCCTCTCTTCAGTAGAACAGGTATGGCAGAAAAAGAAGGTGATGATGTTGATCGGAGCCCTCCTGCCCCCAACCCAGGATTCTTCTCTCGAATGTTTTTCTGGTGGATGAATGCGTTATTGTACAAAGGGTTCTCTAAACAGCTCCTTGAACAAACCGATCTTTATAAGCTGCAGGAGAAAAATAAAGCTGAAGTTCTTCAAGAGAAATTTGAAAAATGTTGGAACGATGAATTACAGGAAAGTCAGCTTTTGAACAGAAAGCCGAGCATAATAAGACCAATATGGCGATTCCTTCGTAAAATTATTCTTGTTTCAGGTGTTTACTCGGTGATTGCTGCTTCTCTCGGAATAGTGAATGCCTTGATGATTGGTTATGTTGTGGAGGGACTACAGAAAAAGTCTAATGGCAAAGAAAGTGTTGAATTACCTTACTTTGTGGTAGCCCTGTGTGTTGGTAGTTATATCGTTGCAATATGTTACCATCGCTTTCAGCACCTTGGAATGGTCATGGGAATGCGATTAAGGATTGCTCTGACGTCTCTGGTGTACAAGAAGGTAGGTTTTTTTCATGTTTGATTGTAGACGATAATCTTGCTTATTCTCAAAATCAATGTTATACCCATACTCCTCGTCGTAGTTGTATCATTTCTAATACTCGTACCCATACCCATACTCGTACTCATTCGTACTCATATTCGTATCCGTAATTATAACAACAATCCTAATCGTACCCATACTCATAACCATACTGGTATTCGCACTCATACCATAATTGTAATCCTAATCGTACCCATATTCATACCATACTCAGACTCGTACCCATACCCATCTTCATATTCGTGCTCGTCAGTTCATATTCGTACTTTCAAAATTTCATCTTTTATGTTTCATTTTTTACTCGAACGAGTGTATGTTTCTAACCTTGGTATGTTGCACGAGTAAGGTTCCCCAAAAGTTGTTATTTTTTGTTTAAGTAACTTGGGGTACGTATACTCCACGTTTTTATTTGCAGATGCTGAGATTGTCATGCGTTTCAATTAATGCTCTGACAGGTGGACATATTATCAATCTTCTCTCTAATGACGTCCGTAAGTTTGACAATGTCTTTTTTCAAATTCATTATATCTGGATCGGCCCTATCACTCTCCCTATCGTCACCATTTTAACCTGGAGACTGATTGGCTGGCCAACACTCTTAGCGAGTGGGTACATTTTATTACTTATTCCAAGTTCACTGCTACTGGGAAACCAGTTTGGGAAAGCGTTTTTGAAGGTCACCCAACTAACAGATCAACGTGTTCGACTTACCGGTGAAGCTGTATCAGGTATTCGAACGATAAAGATGTATGCTTGGGAGCTTCCGCTGGCAAAAATGATCAAACTGATAAGAAGGTAAGATACCGGTGTGTATCAAATCCGTTTTTAAACAATTAAGAATACCGTACACATACGTACGTATAAATCCCCTTTACACTCCACTGTGATTCATACAACATATTAATTGAAAGCCTTGAAATGATTATACCACCGGCATTTGGCTTACTCGTGTGGACGATAGAGTAAGGTCTGGTTTCCATTGTCCGATCGTCCCAATTGTCTTAGAATGTGCATGGTTGAGGCAACCAAAACGATCATATGGAAATGCTCTGCAAAAGTCAGACTATCTGGACGATTTGGACAATCGTAATCATCCGAATCGCCAGCAGTGTCTATCCGTAGTTCTAAATATAGTTGTTTCCATATAATCGTCCTGATTGCCGGGCAGTTCTATCTATAATTCTATCTATAGTTGTTTCCATATAATCGTCCTGATCACCAAAAGTTCTATCCACAGATTTATCTATAGTTGTTTCCATATAATCGTCCGGATCGCCAGCAGTTCTATCCATAGTTCTACCTATAGTTGTTTCCATATAATCGTCCTGATCGCCAGCAGTTCTATCCATAGTTCTATCTATAGTTGTTTCCATATAATCGTCCTGATCGCCAGCAGTTCTATCCATAGTTCTACCTATAGTTTTTGCCATATAATCGTCCTGATCGCCAGCAGTTCTATCCATAGTTCTATCTATATAGTTGTTTCTATATTATCGTCCTGATCGCCAGCAGTTCTATCCATAGTTCTACCTATAGTTGTTTCCATATCATCGTCCTGATCGCCAGCACTTCTATCTATAGTTCTACCTATAGTTGTTTACATATAATCGTCTGGATCGTCCCATTTCTTTAATAAAGTAAAGGATCATTATACTTGTAAAATTTTTCTATTTTTTTCATTTTTTACTTTAACTCTTAGAGTTAATAAGGCAATATAAAACAGAGTTGCGGGCGTTTCTATCACATTTTAGAAACACTCTAGTAACGTAGGAAAACAGGAAGATGTATTGAGAAAAAGCGAGGCGAAGCCAAGTGTTAGAAAATGTGCCTCAGTCAATCAGACATGCTGCGTTTTATCGTATCTATTATCTAATTTCATACATACATACATACATACTTTATTTCGCATTCCAAGAGGGCTTTTCAGCGAAATATACTACATTAACACAAGCACTCTTCATTAAGAATCCCAACTAGCAGGAGGCAGACCAGTTGGCTGGTGGATTTGATTATAGGGATCTACTCGAAGACAAATCCAACAATTGGTCAGAGCGGGAGTTGAACCCGGGTCAACCACCTTCAAGTCCGGCGCCCTAAGCACTAGGCCATGTTTGACTCCCTAATTAATTAGTTATTAAATTCATGATGACTTATTCTACGATGTTTAAATAAAGTTACAAATGTTACAGATAAGATGATTGTCTATTGCTGCAATAAATATTTTTCAAAATGACCTATTTAAAATGACTTTGATTTTAGGTCTGAACTTCGGAAGCTTTACCATTTATGCGTTGTTTGGGTAACTATGGATACAATGTACACATCATTTAGTGCCGTTGTTAACTTGATTATGTTTACTGTTCTTTCTCTGATGGCATTTAACTTTGACCCACAAATAATATTTACAACAATGGCTTTGTACGACGAAGTACGCAACTCCCTGGCCGGCAATTTCATTTTTCAAACACGATTTTTATCTGAAGCTCTCATGGCACTAGAAAGAATACGGAAGTTTTTGCTACATCCTGAAAAGGGAGCGAAAACGCTACATCACGACAATACAACCTTCGAGCTACCTGCTCCAGGAATACATCCGGGAACCACAGATCATCATCCGTTACCAGGGAAAGGATGCATTGGAACGTTCAGAAGCTTGTCACCTAACGTAAATGACAACATTTGTTCCGTAAATGGAAATCATTCCAACAAATGCAATGAGCATCGCAGCAGTTTCAAAGGGGATGAGAGCAGTTCGCTCATTATAGAGAATGCAACCTGTTTCTGGAATGATAATACATGCGAACCTTGCTTAAAAAACATAAATGTTAACATAACAAACGGTAAGCTGATTATAGTTTGCGGTGAGGTTGGATCTGGCAAATCATCATTGTTGAGTGCTGTTTTAGGGGAACTTCTTCCAGCTAGTGGTAAAATAAGTTGTAACGGCCGAGTTACTTATGCTCCACAATTACCATGGGTGTTTTCAGGAACGCTTCGACAGAACATCATTTTTGGACTACCCTATGACGAA
>JAOCNB020132729.1:0-18573 GCA_026546465.2 Palythoa caribaeorum | reverse complement strand
AAGAAGAAGAAGACGAAGAAGAATTAGAGGAGGAGGAAGAAGAAGAAGAAGAAGCAGAAGAAGAAGAAGCAGAAGAAGAAGAAGAAGAAGAAGAAGAGATAGAAGAAATTGAAAGAAAGAAAAAAATTAATAACGCCGTGAAGAAAATATCTAGTAACTAAATTTACAGAAGAAAGCAAAATAAATCTTGACTTTTGTTGTTTATGGGTTAGAAATGTGACCATTAAGTCTACTTTCAATCAATTTTATCCTTTCCATGTTTTTGAAGCTGTACCAATTTAGCTTAAAAAGCAATTAGGCACGTTTGGCCTATCGAAACAAATGGAAAGTTGCCTTCAGGTAGAATTTCAAAAAGGATGTCTTTGATAATTACGGTAAATTCATTCCTTACTGGCTTATCAGACCACACCGTTCGGTTCAGTTGGTTTTCAGTCAGATATCAACCATTCTGCCTTTTAATTACATTTTCATAAATTGCCCAGGCGCAATGCGACAGAATTAACGAGAACCTTAAATAAAACCTTCCTTGATCATTTTTGTCGCTATGGAATATCTTTTCATACAGAATTTTCAAGAGGAGTCTTTTCACCCACTTAAATGCGAGTTATTTCATGTGTTAAGCGAAGTTGTTTGCCGCCTCAGTGAATAACAAAGGTTAAATTATCACACTAGAGCTGATAGTAGATATGTCTCTATATGATACACACTGAAAAGATAAATCATTATAAGTATAACCGCAAAATGCTTCTTGCCATGAACTTTCTTTTGAAATCCTTGATAAGTAATTAGACCAGATACAACGCTGTAAAAGCGTATAGTTTTACCCCAAACAACAGCATTTTACTCAACTATAAACAATAGTTAATTGCAATCTTCTAGCTATGTTAAACGAATGAATATCGATCTCAGATGATTAACGAGGACATTTCTGAGAAGGACTTCAACGAAAAAAAGGTTGAAGGTGTCTCCATTTTTTCGAGTCCGCACGAACGCCGTGAAGTTCGTATTTTTAATGAACTGAACAGTTTATCATAGGCGAAACCGTTGTGTTCGGATGATTTGGGGCGCGCGCGCTTTCAAACTATATTTTGCCTAAAGCTATAAGCATCAATTAACATGATTCTCTATACATTCAATATTTATCAATACTAGAATCTCTTGCCTCGACGGCTCGCTGGCGAAGACCCTAAATCTCTACCAAGCTTTAAAAGAAATATCACGATGCTAATTTATTTTTCGTGACACCGTTTCCTTATGTGCATGATTCTTAAATTTCCTAAAACTCTTGATTTCCTACATCTTTGAACGTTTCTTTATTTTGATTCTTATATTTATAGCATCTCAAATAATACTCTAGAGAACTGATGTTAACTGAGCGATTTAGCGCCGTGCGTACAGAAGCATTTTAACGGACCTGAATTTTCCTACCTTTAACAGGTATGTTTCTCTAGGACAAGTTTCATTCCCCAGATAAATGCAGTTTTCACCAGATTCTTCAGTGTTCAAGTAACTCTTTCCGCTTTTCAGGTGGCGAGTAAGTAATGATAAGACTTTATCACTTCAGTTTCCCCCCTCGGGTGCAAAAAATCTGTTTGACGTCTTGTCTATCTGTAATAGCTGAGGTCACTTTGGGAAGCTCTTAAGATGTACCAAAAGAACATCGAATTCAAAGCAGACATGTGTTAAACAACTTGTCACTAAACTGCAGAAACTCTCTCCTCTATGCAGTTAGTTTTTTTTCGCTTTGAGGAACGGTGACTTTTTTCCATGCACAAAAGAACACGCAATGAGAGGTAGCAATTAAATTTTATTTTTGAAAAATATTGTTTAATTTGTTTGTGGTTTTCTCAAGAAGAACATCAAAAGCATACATGCCCTTCTTCACTGTTCTATTTTGTAATGAGAAAGACTCGAACTCTATTGAGGCTATCGAGCCGTCTCAAGTAACCGATATCAACCACTGAAAGCAGTCACACAGAAATAAAACATAAAGAGATTAGAGATGATTGACTCATGACTTTGATAAACCCGTTTCAAAAAATCACTGGGACTCATTCAGTTTTGTGCAGATCTAAATGGGCCTTAAATATTTATTTTGTTTTCAGACGATGAGCTGATGCAAGAGTTCATTAAGTTGCTATCTTAATACTTTAGCGTTTCAACATATTCAGGCGAAGACAAAATCTATTAAATCGTGTGAATGATTGACTAACTAGAGAAAATTTGAGGGAAGGCTTTCGATTTGTTTATCTCGAAGAGTCTTGTCACCTTGACCTAAACGGTGACAAGAAACAACAAGTACTCTAGCATTTTCCTATAACGTGCTAGCTACAAAGAAAAAAAATTAAAACTTAATGTCATATCTGTTAAATACTAGCTGAGAATATGGCTTGAACAGCGTAGTAAATTACTGCTTTACGGACAACCCTAATTGTCTAGATCAGATATATTCCCTGTACGGCGCGTTAAGCGTTCCACTGTGAATGTCATTTACATTATGCTCTAAATACACATCCTGAGCTACGCTAAGAGCCCTCTCAAACGTGGCACGCCCCTTTAAATTACCTTACAATAACTTGATAATGTGCTACTCACCCGAAAGATGACATTATCTCCCGGTGAATCCCATTTGTCTTAAATATGACAGCGAATAATTACCCTAAAGATGGGGTAAAAACGATAGTGAAATAAAAAAATATATATTTGTTAGAAGGAATAAGCTCGTGGGTATGCGTGAGGTTGAACGCTACGCTTCACTTCTCCACACGTGAAAACATCCGCGACGATTTGTTGCCACGTTTCAATATATTGGACTATTTTGGTTTGTGTTCATGCATGTTGTTCAATTTTTTAACATAACAAGAGGCTTCGATATGCTCAGTTTACTTTACTGGCTTCGTTTATATAATTCGTGGTTACAAACGTTTTATGCATAAACGATTTCGCAAATTGAATTCGAGAAAACTAGAAGTTTTTGAATTGGAGCGTTTTAGCTTTGCAACATATCTTTCTTCGCTCAACCGCTATCTGGCGTTTTCAAGTCATGACCTGTCGAAAAAGAGGAAGTAGATTTATGATATATGAAAGTGAATGATAAGTGACAAAAACAAGCCGGTAAAATGAGCAAAAAAGAAAAAAATATTTTTTGTTAAAGGATAGCTTTTATTTTCCTTGAACTTACATTAATGTATTCTCAAATGAATAGGTTCCAACCATTTGTCAAACACATTAGCAGGGAAAAGGTCGCCAATGTTTAGCATTAAATCCTTGGAGATTTAATGTAACCTGAAAGGCATGAACTGAAATTGGACATATCAAGTATTTGAGTCTGAGGATATTGCTGTCACAGGAGTGAAATGAGAATAAATTACAGTTGATGACATATACTGAACAAACACATTATCGAGTCTTTCCCGGTCAGCAGCTGCAGATATACTCACGTTTTCATTAGAATGCTTCCATTAGATGCAAGCTATACATGTCACATTCAGCAAAACGCATTACAAAAAATAAAATTTTATTCAACAAAACAGATACTTTTCTATAAAAAGGCACAAGTTGCGAAGCACTCAAAGTTCCATTTTTGATAATTTTACCTAGCTTTTTGGCTCCACAATTAAGATAAACACGGCTATATCATTTTAGCACCCATATTCTTCCTGTGTGGCGAGTGGAAAACAAGCATATTTGAGAGTAAATCAAAAGCTTTTAGTCAAAACTTCATCTTTGTTTTGAAAGCTTCATGACAGAAATGATCGTTCAGTGATTATTAATTTTTGTTAAATATTGATGATTTTGTAGCTGTTAAACACAATTTTTTTTCTGAACAAAGTTAATGGTTTAAGCTACGGAAGTAATTTGTTTGAAAGTCCAATGATTAGTGCAAAAAACTCGAGAAATGGCACTAAACTTTTTCTCGTGTCAAAAAAATAAGATTAAAACAGGAAATAACTAGTTGTCGTTTTTATCCGCAAAAATCGAAGAATTTCGGGTATTTGACCTGTACATATGTACGTGTAAATATTGTGAGATTTATTTTATTCGTAATTTTAATCTGTTTTGTGTGTGACACGACAAAAGACTAGCTAGACATTAAAAGCAATTACGTAGATGGCCTTCATAATTTACTCTGCTTGAAATGAAACAAATATATAAGTACAAAGAGCTTCTTCGTTTGAGTGGAAATAAATTATTAAAGACAATATTTTCATTACAATTTTGGAGATATTTGGGGTAAAAAGTAAATATAAACTTGTCAAAATGTTTTAAATTTTGCCACCACTTTAACGCCTTGGCCATAAAAATCTAGCTACAAGAAGTTGAAAAGTAAAACAAATGAATCCAATATCTAAACATAATGAAAGTTTAATTAATATATCTTTCTTAAGCAATTACGACAATGTGGAAAATGTATCTTACGATGCCCAATACACACTCTTCTGCGTTCTTTCAATTTACACGTCTTTTATCAACGGTGAAAAACTGAACAAATGTTGACTCGCAACTCAGCTTCATCACCTGTTCTCTTGAGAAAACATTACTTGAAACATCTTTACCTTTTGTGACCAAACAAAAGCCCCCAATTGACTGGTGCACCATTAGTAATATCTAAGCTATCTTTAGAATGTGTCGAACAGGCGACATCTTGGCGGAAAAGCGTCTAAAACAAACCATGCTTCATGACGATATTGTTTCGCTGTTCAGTTCTTGGTGATTTCATGGCAAGATTCCGGTTTTTATATTATGTTTATCGAGTCAAACCACATACTTTATTTTACGTTCTGATTAATGTTGCTAATAACCCAAACAAGCGGTGGATAGAGACCCAACGATGGTGCCTTATCAAGGTCTCTAAGACTTACTTTAGAAGCAATCGAGGGAAAGAAAAAAAAGCTCAAAATTTAGGATGCGATCTGCCGTTGAATTATCTTTCAAATGGAAACCGCAGACTCACGCATGTTCCCAAATTTTTATTGAATGATCTCAGACAATGAACGTAATCAACAAGTAAAATAAAACTTTCACAAAAAAAAGATACATAGTTGCTTATTTTTTTTCCCCTTCGAATATGTTAATGCACGAAAGGGTATCTGGAATATATCGCCTTTTGTCACAAGCTTATCGAGATCACAGGAAACTATAGCCTCGACTGCCCCCTCTAAGTTCGTCTGTACGATTTCTCTAGTGTATGTTCTGTTTTATTTAAAGTTTTCTACAGCTCAAACTTTTTTTATATTTATATTTTTTAAACAATTTATTTTTGCCACGGGTGTTGATGCTTGAATTTAGTGTTGCAAAAAATGAAATTATAACAATAGCGTATCTACCGCATAATGAACCCACTATTTACTCAGTAAAGTACACGCTTAGATGCTTTTAAAAGAAAACGTCACTTTTTAATGCGAAAATGCTAATAGTGAAGACTATAGTGTCCCATTTAACAGCCTAAACAAATGGCCACACTTTGTATCACCAAGTGTTTTGACAGCTCCGAAAATTTTAAAATTTGTAACAAATGCCTTGGCTGTCATCGCGTGTCTTCATTTGCCAATGAGGAGACGAGTTGTTACGTCAAATGAGGAAGGGGACACAGCATCTAATTGGTCGTGATTGACACATGCTAGAGTTACTTATCGAACAGTGTGGGCCATAAACATCAGTTTGCTCATTTCCTCCTGGCCATTTAGTTCATTTACTTGACTTTCAAAAGTCAATTTTGGAGACGTGGCTGTGAAATTTCTAAGTGTGACTAAAGTAGGGAAAACAGGGCTTAGTGATATGATTCACTCTGATAGCATGAACGCACCATTTTCAGTCAGTCGCATTCTCAATCCCTCAGAATATCACACGAGTTACCATGAAGCTGGGCAAGCTGATCAATGCCTAACTCACATGTCTCATTCGTCGTTACGTTCTTCTCACAAGGTCGAAGAAACGTCAAACACGATGTCATTGCACGATACTCGTTCAAGCCAAAACTTCCTTTACTCAGACTCTACGAGGTTGCAGTATCCTCGCTTGAAGCATGAGTCAAGTCCATCTGTTAACCATCATAATAATACGACCTCAAATGCGCTACTCGACAACCATACAACCGGTAAGCTAACAAATCAAAAAGCAACTAACTCGTAAAGTCAGTCGGCCGTTTAACCCTAAACAAGCAAATATTAACGGACATTAGTGCTATGTATCTTTGGTTTATGAAACCGTGATTAATTTTCCCATTTTAGGTAGCTGTTCATATTATTAATAAAATCGCGGTAGCGAAGTAGGGGGAGGGAAATTGTCTCAAGTGTCTTAAAAGAGCAAAACTATTGAAAGGTTAAGCCATTGCTACAAACCATTGAGATTCCTTTTTGGATTTCGAATGAAGCGATTGGTACTCACCATTGAAAACCCAAGCTCAATAACTGTTACTTATGCTTTTATCTAAACAATGAAATCGGCCTAAAGAATACGAAGAATACGGTTGATAATCACTGTCATCCATTGCAACGAAAATATTTACAAACTGAAATGTTCTGGGCGTGGAACCCTTTCAGAACCTTAATTACTAAAGGGAACCCCTTAGGGTAAACTGCTTTATGGTTAGGATTTGTTGATACTTTGTGGCTTTCAGCTGACACTCGTATCTTAAAATGTTTCATAATTTGCTTCTTATTTCAGGATCGATGGACTCGGAATTACACAAATCACACGAGGTTCGGGAAATTCAAGATCTTCAACAATCTACAACGCCAGGCAGCACAGATTTACAACAGGATGGAACAAACAAACCGACAAAGCGAGTAAGAAGAAAACCACGAGTACTGTTCTCTCAGGCGCAAGTTTATGAGTTGGAGAGGCGCTTTAAACAACAAAAGTACCTCTCAGCGCCAGAGAGAGATCATCTTGCTCAAATGCTTAAACTAACCTCAAACCAAGTGAAGATCTGGTTCCAAAACAAACGCTATAAATGCAAGAAGCAATCAATGGAAAATAAGGCTCGAGCCGGAATGGAGCCGTGGTATAGCCTCCCTCCAGAGCCGAGACGAGTGGCTGTTCCTGTGCTTATGAAAGACGGGGAGTTATGTTCACCTCTTCGTGATCAGATGCCTCCATATGGACTTAACATGAATCCCATGAGTATGAATGTGAATACAATGAGTATGAGTTCGCCTATGAACATCAATAGTCCAATGAACATGAACTTTCCACATCATTACATGCCGTACCCGACACAAGGGAACACGATAACGAACAGAACATGGTAGTATAGAAAGATTTATCAATAGAACAAACTTGCTTCTTTTTAATGATTCGTAAAACTAAGATGTATGTATGCCGTTAAATTATATAGAAAGAAAATGCCATATATTTAAACTTTCTCCTAATGTGGAGAAATAGACGTACAAAGGAAGTTTTAAAATTAATTAAATTCTGAATCCGTGGGCAGCGTCGAGACTTACGTTCACAACACCATATTGTGGAAGTGCACGGAAATGAAGGAGATGTTAAACTTGCTTTTAGAGACCCAGAGTTGTTGCGTGAACGGTGAATATCCATATGGTTGCGTGTACAGCGTGGCAGTATCTTAATCGTTTGATGGCGTAATGACCATTGACGATTCTACATTAGCTCAAAGTCTTAACTAAACTTAATACTAACACACACATATTTTAAATTTATTTTTGTCTGGGCTTTATTGCTAACAGAATCAATACTATAACCTTAACGTCAGTGAAGCACTGACAACAATATATATGCACGCCTTTTTAATGAGATCTAAATCTTATTACAGACCATCACAAATCACAACGAGAATTTAAGAAAAATCTCCTCAAAACTAGACAAAGAGTTCAAGCCTGACACGAGATGGATCCTAACGATTACGCTTTGCCGTTACTTAGTCTTATCTACCAATGAAGAAAAGACTTGATAACAGATTTGTCGACAGATTATGTTTAAGAACACGATTTTGTGCAGTCTCTAAGTTTTTAAGTTTTTACAATAATTTGCATGCACGCTAGCTGCTTACAACGAAACAATTTGAATCAATCCTGAGACAGTACGACTCTAGATTTCCCCGAAACAATTTTAAAGCATTCAGAGCCGAGTTAAATACACAAGTTTCGTATTAACGGATATTATAGTACATAATTAGCGAATCGCTGCCAACAAACTTATATATACCTTGTAATTACGAACTGACTAAAAACGAAAATATTAATGGTAATATTTACTGCTTAAAAGCATTAATTTCTCCGAACTCTATGTGTATTATACAGGTTTATAATAACAAGCGGAAAATTTTGCCTTATTCCTTATATTAAAAACAAAATATCCGCAATTGTCTAACACTTGTGTTGTTTTCCTCATACATGCAATGAAGTTAACGAGTGTTTTACTGGTATCTTTGATTTATATTTTCTTATATGAAACTGTTGTCGAATGTTTCAAAAATGATTGCTTTCTCACTCTCAGTTTCCTGAATTTCGTCAAGGAAAGCGGGTGCGAAAATTTCGATTCACCTGCCAAAATCTTATTACCATATTATTTCAGAAAATTACCTATCCGTTTTGATTTATACAGCTCTATTTACCCTTTATTCAGAATTCCATGTACCGCATCTACAAATACAATAGGACCGGAGAATCCAATGCCAAGAAACGAGCCGCGCATTTCCATCAAGTAAATTGGTTTCTATTCATCGCTTTTAATGGACCTATAACTAAGTTGACTGTTTTGAATTTCTTAAATGCGTTCTACTGTGGTTTCACGAAATGTGCCGTGAATCTATAAACCTAATGGAGAAGCCTATTCATTTCGGTATACATGCTCAAATTTTTATATAAACAACTTGGCACTCGAAGTTTGAGCTGACATGGACTTGACACCAGTGTGTTTTCCAATCTTCCAATCTGTCACAGGCTTTGATTTTCAGCAATGACCTGCCTATCTTAGTTTACGGAATTACGAACAAAAACATTCATTCGCAGCAAAGTAAATGTCGTACAGAATGGAATAGCTACTTTTAAATACTACAACAGTAAATAGAAACTCTTAGAGGTACGATAATTTGACATACGTTATATGTGTGTTTTTCAATCAAGTTGATTGAAAGCAATCCACTCCCCGGCAAAGCTTTTAAACGTTCCAACATTATCATGTTGATTATTGCTGTCTTCTCGAGAAACACTTCCAACAAGCTTCCGCTGAGAGGCAGACAGAGAAGAAAGAATAAAAGTTTACTGAAGGTTGGCCATTGAATAGAAATGCTTAAAAGAGCGAGTAAACGTTACGAACAAAAGAAGAGCACCATCTGGCGCGCTCTGCATTCTATTCATGTCAATCAGTGCAATCATTAAGACACATAAGCTGACAATAGGAAAACAATAAACGAATTAAGACGCTTGCGAAATGAACGATGTGATTGGCGTTAGCTGTTAAACCATTATCAGTAAAAGAGCTTTCCATAAGCACAGTTGAGGAAAGCATAACTCTCGGTCAACGCACCGCTCGCTTTCCCACGCAGACATGTCATTCTAAAAAGTTTTATCTTTCACGTGTTTGGATTGATAGTTTAATGCGACTAGAAATTGGAAATAAAAAAACTATTTTGTTTTTATGTGACTTGTTTATTAAATGAACGAACTCGGAACTTTTATTTTTAGAAACTTACCGAATCATTAAAACCACTTCTTGATAAAATTGTTTCGAGCCTTGAATTAAGAGCTGTTTGGGGTAAAGTTCAGATTTTTCTGAGCAGCGAGCCGAAATGGGGTAACAGTCGTTTTTGAAAGTCTAAACAAAGATTGTTTCGAGAAGGGATGTGTGGTTTGTACTCTGGCTTGTTGTCCGGTCTTCTCTGGGCTGTGCAGCTCAGTAATTGAGAGGTTGTATTTTTCTTAATTACATTGTGTCAACGCTCTTTAATGCAGTGTCAACAGTCTACGCAAATGATGGCTCCAGCCAATCAGAGATTAGAATTGGCTTGATTTTCTCATCATCAGCTACTAAGTGATACGAGAACTCAGACCAATAAGCGATTAATGTCGAATTTTAAATCTTTATCAATGAATAATGATATTGTGAAATTCCTGTAGGCCCCCCAAGTGCTGTATTTAGAAAAGCACTGTCACAGAGCAACGGGCGGTATCTGGTTTCTTATCCGACAGCGGCGGGTGATCAGAGACAGTATTGTGCTGTGTTCGAGAGGTAACATTATTCTTCAGTCGAGAGCTGGTTTTGAAAGAGAATGAGCGAAGACGGAAGGCCATCTGTAACTCCTTTTTCAATCTCGGACATCCTAAACAGAGAACACGGCGCTCAGAGTAACAATTCTATTTGGGATTCAAGACACACGTACGATCGTCCCATCTTACCCGTACCATTTCTGGCCCCACCGCAATTTATGCAAACATCTCCATGTCTTCCTAATTTACAACAATCCAGTGGTTGTACACGTTATCCATGTCCTCAACAACCCGTTGCCAGCCCCCAAAGACCTATAAATGATAGACGTTTGGAGGAAAGTCCGACTCCGAGATCGGATAATCGATCAAAGGATGATGGTGAGTGCGTGATTTTTTCTGTTTGTTGTACAGCAAGACTGTTGGTGGTCTTTAGGTGATAAATGCCCAGTGTGTAGTTTGTAAAACGCCCCTCAATTAAGGCGATCTATCTCACAAATCTTTGGTATTTTTTTCCGCAACAGAAAAAGTAGAGGCTGAAGAATACAACACAACGACATCAAATCAAATCCAGGATTCAAAACCACGAAAAAAGCGATCAAGAGCGGCCTTCTCCCACGCTCAGGTTTTTGAGTTAGAACGAAGGTTTAGCCACCAAAAGTACCTCTCTGGACCAGAAAGAGCTGAATTAGCAGGAGCATTAAAACTAACTGAGACCCAAGTTAAAATCTGGTTCCAAAACAGACGTTATAAAACAAAACGGCGACAGTTGGCTTCCGAAATTTGTCCGCCGAGTGCTGCCAAAAAAGTTGCTGTGAGGGTGTTGGTACGGGACGATCGAAAGCAGTACGAAGACTTAGGGTTATCAGCTTTACCTGTAACTCCTTTCAGCTATGCTCCGGCTTCATACGCAGCGCACTGCGGTTATTTTTGCCTGAGCCCAAAGTTACAAGTGCATTCCTATCAATAGACAAACATTCCCAACAATAATATATCACCGCTACAAGCAAAGCAGTCTTCGGGACAGAGACATTTGGTCGATCGAGGGAATGATATTGCAGTAAATATGTGCAATATATTTTCACTAGAAGATTTACACGTTTCGAGTACTGTACTTGAGTCAGTAAATTTGTGTTTGGAGAGTTTAAGTAGAGTTTTATGTCAAGAGTTTGGAAGCAATATAGATAAAGCGTAAATTTTCTTTGCGGCACGGAAGTAGTGCTCTTAACAGTTCGAGTGCTCGATCGAGAATTCGAGTTTTTTTATTAAAGTTTACCGTGCGGATGAATTGGCTTCATAAGGGGTTTCTCTGCTAATTAAGAATAATCCTCGTTGAGGAATTAAACCAAATGTATCATAATATATTGAACAAGATTATAATCTCTGCAGAGTTGGAGTGTTAAATTTATTGAAAAGTTTGTCTCTAAGGTAAGTTCTGGGGCGATAATGTCCTCACGCTTCATAGGTCAAGAGGAAACTGCGATTTTAATAAACCATTTCCTTAAGTAAAACAAAATTTAATCCAGGAAAACTAATTTTAAGAGTTAGGACTCTAAGTCAATCGTTGGGGTCTATTTATTGAACATATAACAAGTATAAACGTGCCTGATACAGGCGAGAGTTTGACCACCGAGGGGCTTGACGTACACATGAGATCATGCTAAACACAGCAGCTGTGAATTGACAATGGATGTACGTTTCGCATTTTAGTTCTGTTGTGAATATCTTTGAAGGTTTCGATAAAACCGCATGTAAAGTAAAATAAATCAAATTGAAAACGCATTAAAGAAATGTGTTGTCTTTTTTATTTAGATGACCGTTAGAGTTCGAGAACGATCTGACTGCATGCTCAACCAGAGTGGGTGAAAATTAACAAGTGGAATTCGCGGTCAACAAGAAGCTCCACTTTGCGTAATTTCTATAACAGGATTATTGAGGTTTTTAAGCCTCTATCAAACCATCCAGATATCGGATTTGACCCCCTCAAAATTCAATTCTTCTGTTGAAGCTGATTACAAATTACAGTACATCGTTCATCGGGTACAAAGCGGCTCATTAAGCCTCATTATAATGGCTTTTATTCAGGGACTTAATATGATTGTGAAACACTTCTTTACGGCAGTTTATCCGCCCCTCCCCTTACACCTCTTTTCTTAAACACATCTATCCGCCGTGACAGTGGACCAATACAAGCGCAATCATGAATGGCTGTTTCCTTTGGCTGGAATGTATTTTGGAGTAAAATCATGCCAAAGCGTTGTGATTCGAACAAAAACAATGGCCGACACCTTTCGTGTACATAGAACAACGGAAGTGAGCCAAGGGAATATGTAAAATGTACAATAACAGTTAGTACTCTACAAGAGTCGGCAACTCGTCAACTTATGTACGAATATCTCTTAATGGCAGTTTAATTCTGATTGAAATACCCAAAGAGTTCGTAATGTTAGCATTTTCTTTTAAATGCCTTGGTTTCCTGTTTGTTAAGATTTCCAAACGATAATGCGTATGACATTATCAGAGCCCTCCATTGTCTTCCTGAGTGCTCTATTTGGAAATTTGTGCTGATTGGAAAACCAAATTGCGTCAATAGCAGAATTCGGCGTTAGGTTTTAACATAGAGCACAGCTGTATTCTTAAGAATAAGATTTTCTTATCAACTCGGTTCCTTATTGAAATTTTGTCCCAAGAAAAAAGGCATTTTCCGTCACTGCGAGAATAATAACCGAGACCATTAGAGACAGATTGGTTTCAATGGAAATGTAATGGATGTACTACAGGTCGAGACATCACTCTAAATGTCTTAAAAATCACACACGTAAAATAGCCTCTCCAATTTCAGTTAACTTAAGATAATGCCCTGTCAAAAACTAAACTGCAAAGACAACATTCCGAGCAAACAAAAACATTTTAGGGTGAAAAAAGATCTTGTGTTATCACGAGTTAAAATGAAGCACGCGTCATCCTGCCAAAACTTTGCGAGGTATCAATCGTAGTTCTGTTTTTAGCTACCCGAAGAACGCAATTTGTAAGCGCACTTCACTTTGATGATCCAAGCTCACGACCCACTTAAGCAGTTGAAAGAATTATTTAATTAAATTTGCAGCCCATTCTGTTTTAGTTTTGACAGAACTTTGATCGCGTTATCATTGGAACTGCAATTGCGGTTCTTCCTTTATTCTCTTTATTTTTTTTCTCTTATCGCTAATCAGCTACCGCTTTAGTGTCACACATTTCAATGTCTACTATAGATTTTCATTTTCGTTAAGGCTGCAAGGTCTTAAAAAGTTCATAGTTTCAAACTGTACTTTTTAGTTTGTTTTTTAGGCCGTTAAAAAGCGTCATCCCCACCAGCTGTAGCGGAAACCATCCAGTGGTAAGTTTAGTCACAGAAAGAACTTTATATAAAATATTTTGGTTTTAGCAAGGTACTAAACTAGATTCTACATTTCCGGACTAGACTCATATCGTAAAATGTAGTTTGTCTTCCAAACAAAGCTGTAATTTGTGTGAACAAAAGCTATTTAAAATCAAGCAAATCCATTCTTTACTGCAAACTCCCCGTGGCGCATTTACTGGGATTCAAGAGTGCAATTAGCGAAAACGGGCCATTGTGACTAAGTGCAAAATAGCAGGGTCTCTTTCGATTTAAAGCTTTCTTCTTCATTCTAAACTATTAATTGCTTTTGGATTGTGCAGTAATACAAAGGCGTTCGGATGGAAAATTAATATGTATTGTTTCCTTTTTGTTATCGCTGTAAATGTTGTCTGTGCCACTCGAAAATCTGTATTTGAATCTGAAATTGTTTCGTCTGTTATGCATTTTAAAATATTTCAAATTCAATTCGAATACGAAAACCTAATTTTAACCCGATTGTCCATTTCTTTTTCGTTGCATGCGTTTTCAAGATGGAATCTGCAATTATAACCACGTAAATTTGTTTCGCTTCCGGCTCTAGCGGTTTTTTAGTAATAAACGGTTCTGAGTGAAGCGACTGTGACACAAGTTATGTTTTTAAAAAGAGTCGAAGCATAACTTTTTTAACTGAAATCCTGGGGTCGTTTTGTGTTTCTTTTAGTTACCAAATTTGCACTCTACCACTCATAAAGATCTGAGTGGTTTTGCCGGCTAAAGTAAATAAAACTGACCCGTGCACGAATCAAGCCGATATTGCTATTAAGATGTGTACTTGTGTGAGGCTTTGCTGTGTCATATGCGATCTAACTCTCTTAGTAAACTGGGTGGTCGACGTTAAGATTTGTCAAAGAATTCTAATACAGCTGTGTTTTGACATTTAATGGTGACACACGTGGTAAAATGATAGGGCTGAGTTCTTTACTTTACTACGCCAGTAAAAAACGAACTTTCACCATTTGTCTGAGACGAAATTAAATATTACGTCCTTGGAGTTACATAGACTGTTTTTCTTTAGAGATTTCGAACTCTCTCGGTCCGAAGTTTAACTCACTGTTTAGTCTTTCAGTTTCACTAATTTGTATCTCTTCGAGTGTTTTGTTTTTGGGTCAAGAAAAAGAGTTCACATAAGGCCAAAAAGCATATTAAAAGATTCAGTTAAAGAATCAAGGATAACGATTTGAGCCACAAGGATCATTCTCTCGGGGTCTTGTCCACAGCTTGGATACATCGTATGTTGTGTTTGAATTTTAAGAAGGCCGAGATGTAAGGCTCTTCTTTTATAATGGAAATGCCAAAGTTGAACAGAGATAAGAGCTGTTTTCTTTGCTATTTCAGTCTAAATTCTTATCTTCTTTATAGGGCTGTCATAGCTGATATCATTGCGGGTTTCGCATGTACGGGAAGAGATACACGTCTAATCAAAACAAAAGTTTTGTTTGGTAAAATCACCCCATAGTTCCTCAAATGAAGCACTGGAAAATTTTATTTGAACTCTAACAAAGATCACAGTTGAATTAAAAGTGATTCAAATTTCAATGTTTTAAAACATATCATTTATATAAACAGAAGGCAAATATACAGTTTCTCAGTGTAAAATATAAAATGTTTCGACATTCTTTAGTCATTTAAAAGTCTTCCAGCTCAGTAGTTGCAAAAGATAAAACAAGTGTTTCTATTTTTTTTAGAATCAAACACTTCGTTTAATTAGTTTTGGATTAATTTTAGATTAAAGAACTTTCAAGTTTCCAGCCATTTTACTTGATAGAAAAATAAAATTGAAAACTCTTAGACCCATTTGTAATAGATAATAAAATTACTCTAATATTATATTTCCATCGTTGTTAGAGATATACAGCGGCAATTCACAAAGGCGGTATAATGAAGAGCCAAATTCATCTGATAAAACGACAGGCAACTATCAAACTATCGCAACTAATTATTATGTCTGAACTATTTGCGTATTAAGACTGATGTCTCGTAAAACGTCAGGTCAGCTCTATTAGTCATTATCTGAAAAGGTATTTAAAGACAAAACGTTTATTTATGCATTTAAAGTATCCTTTGATGAAATAACTGTACAACCAAATATAAAACTAAAAGCAAGTATTTATACTTGACCCGAGTGGGCCGTTAGATAGGTTTGAAACTACGTATAAGGTTTGTTTAAGAAATTAAAAAATGACAACCTCAACGAGACTAAACAGCGCGAGTCTTTCGTTAGGTTTTTTTCTTTCGTATTAAAACACTTGAGTTGGTTTATCCATCTAAACGGCTTTTTAATTACCACGATTTGGCAATATGTAATGAACTTTGTCTTAGGACTAAAAACTGTTTTACACTCCTACAGAATGTTCTAAAATAAATAGAACGTCCTGTAAATTAAAATTGTTTTTTTAAAAGAAAACGTTTCGGCGAATTTGTAGACACGCTTTGAAAACAGCTGTTTTTTTTAGTTCTTTATTTTGAATCAGTTTTTTTAATTTTACACTTAGTTGTGGTTCGATTAGTAGGTTTTTTGAGTTTTTGTTTTTTGAAACTTTACCATTCTGCAGCTCTCATGGGTAAGATAATTTATGGTTTGATTTCGTTGTCTTTTCAAAGCAGTTTGCTAAACATTAGCTTAGCCAGTGCGAAGTGATAGAACAGACTTTGGCTTACTAAAAAATTAGTGTATAAGAGCTCCTGATTTGAATTAATCTAAACATATTTATTAAGCGATAATCCGAGTTTGTTAGTCCAGAGAAATACACAATGAGTCTAATTGAATTTGGCTCTAATCCGATGGAGCTGTTAAAAATGAATAATAACATTAATGCTCTTTACTCCAAAACCGAAAAATAAAAGTAACGTCATAATAAGTTTTCAAAAACCATATTTTGCATGCATTTGAGGGTGATAAGTTTATTGTGCGTCAATCTGTGGACATTTGACAAAGTGTTGTTTTTGGTAAAAAGGGACAGACGAAAACAAATTTTCTAAATCTGCTACATTTTTTTTACTAAGAACAAACTCGATTAAAACATTGAGGCTGAAAACGCCTGAAAATTAAAAACAAATTGAGGCTGATAAGATATAGATAGATCTTTGTTTTAAATATTTATTAAACCCAAGAAATCATGACATAGAAAATACATACTCATTTTGCTAATCAGTAAAATTATTTTGTCCAGCTAGTGTTCATCTTTTGAATTTCAAAAAAATCACGGCGGTTGCTTAAAATCAAATAAAATTTATGTTCACAGACAAAAAGCAAAGTATGAAGGAATTTTAATCACTTTTAAAGCCTACGAAAAACATTTTCAGAGAACAAAATAAGAACAATTTGAGGCTGATATTGCCAGAAAAAAACATAGATCCTTAATTTTAAGGAAAAGTCCGGTGTGTGTCAGGCATACAAGTGCTACTCCAAAGTTTTTATAAGATCGTTTGATTTTAAATAGTTTTGAGAATTCAGTCTCAGATGCTCTTAAAATGATCTTTTAAAAGCGTAATCCTTTTTGTTATTTTCTATTCGACATTTGAGAGTTGAGCCGGTCCGAAACACTGTTTATATCCAAATAGATAACAGGTATGCCATTTGATAAAAATATATAACTGAAAATTCTACTAAGACTTCTTCACATTTTCGCAGCAAAGCGAGTGAGTGCGGTGTTCATAGCATGTTCTCTTAAATTTTTTAATTTTATGTTCTTATAAAAAAAGTTGGTTCTTATAATAAAAAAGAGTATAAAATCCGTAGAGTTGAGACCCAAACACTGTTAATATCTATAAAAAGGTAACTTATAAAAACTCGCATTGTGAAATTCACATTTTAGTTGCCAACACTAAAGGTGACTGATGAATATTAGCCAAAAAACAAAATATTTCCAATGATTTTATTCAGTAATTCAATGATCAATGGATACATAGAATTTCTTCACATTTCCTCAGCCACCGGGGAGTGTTCATAGCATGTTCTCAAATTTGCAGCCTGATGTTTTTGAAAAAGGCCGCTTCTTAAAAAAGAGTGTATACTTAAAAGTTTCAAAAATTGTTATATTATAGATACACTTGCTGGTAAGTTTGTTTCACGTATATCGCACGTTTTTTTCGAAATAATACTACTTCCTCGACAAAAATTAGTATAATTATTGTACGTCACTTGCTTAACTGTAGTGTAGAAAGTTTTCACATAAACTATATATTTTTCTAAACAACTTAGGAGTTCCTAGTCCGTTTTTCTTTGTTAAGCGCTTGTTACTTATTATAAAAAACTTATAGAAGTTGCAAATGATTCAGTAATCAGAAATGTTGAAGCGGTCTCGCAAAACTCGGCCTTTCAAGAATGCTTGAGCACACAAATTTTAGCAGTACTCGCAGCATATGGATATATAGTTACTCGAATCCTGGTTTTTGAAAATCAGTAATGATCAAATGTTTGTTTCGCTTTTTTTATCATCAGGTTAGACGTAAGTGTCAATAACTGCGTTTTGATGTTCTTGGTTCGTGGAACAGAGTTAACGTATTCCTAGTCGGTTAAAGAACATTAGCTTGGTGCTCGTACTCGGCTCTTACACACTCGGGCTCGCCAAAAATATAGCTGCACATTTAGCACTTGTCTTTTCCTGTCAAGTTTTCAAAATCAAAGTTAAAGCCTTCATGAAAAATGAAAAATTTCTAACTTCTAAATTGTTGAAGTGAAGAACATTTTCTTTATGTGTATTGCAATGAAGAAAAATATGGTTCCTCCGATGTAGGGTTTCAAGCTTGGTTCAAAAGTTGAAACATTCTTGGTGTTGATAATACATGCTTTTTTTTATAAGAACCAGTAAATTTTGCCGAGGCTCATTGTTCTTAATTTTTTTGCGCGATTTCAGCCTCAATTTGTTCTTAATTTGTTCTTATTTCTGTGAGCGGTTTTTATTGTAGAAAAAACAAAATAAAACAAGGTATTGGAAAATGAAACGCCTTGCGCCACACATGTATTGTACGGCTGAATTTAGA
>JAOCNB020132693.1:0-10664 GCA_026546465.2 Palythoa caribaeorum | reverse complement strand
ATAATAATAATAATAATAATAATAATAATAATAATAATAATAATAATAATAATAATAATAATAATAATAATCAATTTTTTCAATACCCTGAGTAAAGGACTCAATTCCAAACCTCCCGCGCGTCTGACTGGCGCCCTATCAACTGTGTTAATCAGCGTTTGTCCATAAACTTTAGTACAGTTCTATTAATAACGTAAGTAACATAAGTACTTAAATACCAATTTGGGATTTCCTATATATGCAGTCGATAAAAAAGGCTTTGATTAAAGAGTGAAAAAATCACTGACCCAGGTGGAATTTGAACCACGACCTTAAGAATACTAGACAGCGGCTCCACCCGGCATGCTGAGCTACTGGGCAAACTGGGAGGGGAGGGGTGAGTGGATTACTGGATTGCCGCTCTACCAGCTGAGCTACTGAGCCAACTGGGAGGGGTTTGTTAGTTACAAATCTTATCTGCATGAACATAGAATATTTCTGTGATTAAACACATAGTAATCACCTTGAGGATGACTGAAATGTTAAAACGTTTAACTTTGTTTTGATAGGAACTTGTACATATTTTTTTTATCTGGTCCTAGAAAATTCCTTTCAATAAGGTATAACTCTTTAGTCTCTATGGTTACTTTGCAGTTCGATTATTAGCCACAATATTGTCATTTCATTTGAAATTCTAACTTTTTTGGCACCTCGGCCTGGGTAAAAATTATTTAATTAACTTAACGTAGCTGTAAGCGTTCTCAACCAGTTCTCAATATGTACCTAAGTGAATATCTACACATAATTTATCATATTTCGCTTATCTGTTTTTTCTCTGATATTCCTGAAAAATGGGTGGAATGAGAAAATGATATGAAGAATTCATTTTAGGTCAAGAATAAACTTGAAAATTTGTCCCGTCGAAATCTCGTATAATGGTTGTTGAGCTCAAAACAATATGTAACTTGCCGTTACCAAGAAAAACTCAAGAAATGAGTTACTCGACATAGAAACCTATATTCGATTTTTCTTCGCTTCTCGTAACGCCAAGATAAATTTAGGTACGTTTTTCTCAAAATCGTGCTTGTGCAAAAACCATTTATAGTCAAATGTTTTTAAGATCAGTAAAGGTTATCATAATTTTTAGATGTGTGTTTGTATACGTGCGTTACTTGGGCTCACGAATAACGAAATCGCGCGACATTTTTTGAATCTGAGGTAGAAGCTAAGATGACTTTTCAGTCCAAAACGTTGGTTTTCATCTTAACAATTTAACAAAAAAATTTATCTATAACTTAACAATTTTCATCGAAATCAAATTAACATAAAGCTTTCTGTGGGAACGCACATTGCATTAATTCCATTTGTAATTTTTTGTATATATAAATAAAATTGAAAAAGTGCCTTTTCTTGCTCGACAAATTAAAACATTGTGATTCAGAAAAATAGTTTTTATTTCTGTAGTCCTTTAGTTTTAATTTTTTTAACACCGCATGCAAAAAGTTTATTTATACACTTTTAAATTTTATAAATGTTTTGTTAAGCAGGTGGAATAATGTATGATAGAAAGAATGGCTTACACAGAGGCTTATTTCTCATGAATAGAGATAAGATGTCCGTCGATAGAATACTTTAACTTCGCGCAAAGAATTTTTTGTAATATTTTTAGGAATCGAGTTGGAAAAAGAGTTAAAGACTATAAATGTGAGTTCGTAAATTTCAATGATATCCGACTGGAAGAAATGCTATTACTTTTAGAGGCATAGTCTGACAACAAATGTTTCCATAGTAAATTTAAACGGTATAATGAATTTCACAACGAAAGAAATTTGCCTTTTGGTCTTAGTTTGGTCGATGACGAAACTGAACAAAAATGCTGTTTAAGTTTGTTAGAACTTCTATTTCTACCGCATATTAACAAGTTCGTGAGTTTTAAACCTGAAAATTGCACGTTTCCTTGAAAATCTTGCTGTTTTAGCTCCACTACCAAGACTCGCTCTTGGCTTTATTATATTACACTGAGAAGAAACATAAACCAAACAAAAATTGATAACAAATATAACTCACCGGTTTTAGCGACTAAAATGCATTCCTCTTATAATGAGCTGGTTATAAAATAAATTTTCCTATCTCCGATAGCCTTTGCTTAGACTTTCAGTCGTTTTTAATGGATTTCAAACTGGTTTTTGTCTAAAAAAATGAGAGAGCTGTTGCACCGTTCGTGAAGAATATTTCAAGACTTCATACGTCATGCTGATACAGAATTTTTACGGTGTTCTAAACAATAGCTTTGTTTAAAAAAAGAGGATTTTTTTATAAAGAGCAGCAATAGCCTTGATGAAACTTATTAATATATTCTTACGCGGGCAATATGTTTCAATATCATTTGTGTTACCAGGTCATGTTCGCAGGGAATCGACGCGGTAACTCTCAAACAAACCGATAAGAAGAATATTAACTAAAATTATATGATGTACTTTTAGCGCGGCTTACATTTGAACATAATTGTTAATGCGAGGTATATTTTGACTGGTTTACCTTCATGTTAAACCAGTTTCGCTAAGAAATCACCAAATGATTGTAAATGCCGTAAAGCTTTATAATTTAGATAATCTACAACATCTTGTTAAGGTAATAAGTTGAAATCATAATAAATAATCTTAAAATTAATGTTTAAGGCAATATAGCGGGAGATATGATAAGGGCCCGGCGCCCACTGTAACAAGATGCTATCCAGTTTCTCAGCGCATGCGCTGAAGCGCTTCTAAGTTATCAATACTTCTGCCAATAATTGTGGGACCAAAATTTTGCCAGCAGCAACCAAACTCGGAGAGTTCAGGGGTATTAAGAGTTGTGCATGCGCATCGCACATACATCGCACTCTCGCAAACAGATCAAAATGATTATTTATGGTTTCCATTAAAAACAATGCAAGGTTTGTAGCCCATTGTGTTATATGTGACGTCATATCGCAACCATAAGCACGTGATCCAGGCAGAAGCTGAAAAATGTATAAAAAATATAATGTAAAAAAAGTTCGAAGAAAGAAGTGTATTTACAATAGAGAACGGTTTTAGTGAACAGTTTAAAGGCGGCGTGGTTGGTGAAGTGGTAAGATCTCTGCCTTCTAACCACAAGGTCCCGGGTTCAATCCCCGGCTCAGCCAAGTGTTGAACATTTGTGTGACCTTCTTTTCTGCCAAAGTTAACTCAGCTTTTCATCCCGCTTTATAAAGTCGGTAAAAATGAGTAGCAGCTTTTGCTGGGGACTAAACTGCGGCATAGTAGTATCCCGTCCAGGGGGAGTTAATAGAGACCTTTAGATTAGTATCCCGTCCAGGGGGAGTTAATAGAGACCTTTAGATCTGAGTACGACAACAAATATGAGTACAAGATTTTAAGAGCGCGCACGCTTGTACAATCAAACTCGTCGTCGAGAGGAGAATATTGGTGCAAAAATCGTCCTCTTAGCAACGAATTTGCTAATAAATACGCGCGCGCTCTTAAATTCTTGCACTCGTACCGCTCGTAGTCAGATCTAAAGGTCACTGATGACTCAGTAGCCGCTTAAAACTACAGAAACTGGAGATAAGTAAGCACCAGCCCCATTCAGTCTCCTAAAAGGATTGGCATGCGAAGGGAGGCGGTAGCAGTAGGCGGTCACAAGTAAGAATTGTTGAATCTTTTCCTTTCTTTCTAATTGAGATACTTACATTACTGTGTTAATAAACATCGCTAGTATAAATGCTTCGGCTGATGTTGGTAACAGAAATGGAAATTTTATTCTGCAAAAACTTAACGCGCAAGCTTTTTTTTGCGCCAAAATTTGCAGTTTTTCTATATCTTCTTTGGCTTCGCAAATAAAAAACACACAGCACAATAATTGCCATTCACGCCGACTCTTTATTGTTCCGTAAGTTATCTTCTGGCCAATTTGCGAATTATTGTTTTTATGAAATTGTTTATACAAAAAATGTGTCATTAGTGTCACATTCCGGAACCTAGTTGGTCGATAACTTAGCGAGACAGGTGCGTTGTAAGTTATAAAATTAAAATATCGTAAAACAAAACAACAACTCATTATCATTGAGATGGGATTAAAAACTTCAGGAAGTCTGAATTTTTAACAACGAATGACAAATTTATACTCAAGTTCAATTCGTCTACGGTGTTATCTGCGTTTTCTGACTCATAACTGGAAAGGACCTACCAAAATCTTCTGAAAGATTTTCCCTTCAGGTAAAAAAATTCATTGTATTCATTTTTTTCTCGAAATTTATCGTTGATCAAAGATCAAAAAGTTGTTTTTCAGTTTCAAAAATATTTTTCCGACATCCGCAGGTGAATGTTATCTTAACTTAATGGAAACTATATTATGAGCGTGTTTACATATCTATAGAACTTACTAAATTATCCTTCTACAAAAGCACTGTATTTGAGTTGCTTATTTTACATGTTTTTACAAGCTGCTTCACGTTATAAGATTGAAATCGTGATGTATTTGTATTAGCATTTATTTTTTCCATCATATATCGATCATTGATCAATAAACTTTGCGCTGGTCAATTTTCATTTCGTTTTACTGAAAAATACTTCAGATGGTGCTAGTTGAAGAGAATTTATTCGGACTTGTTAATATTGTTTCTTCTCATGTATTATATATAGAATTCTTTTAGTATTTTCTGTTGAAAGTAAAGCTGTTTCTATTTCTTTAACTAGTCTTGTGTTTCATTGCAACACACAGCTAGTTTAAACATTGCTAAAAGAGTCTTGATTAGAATACTGCAGAATGACTAAATTTTGTCTATCATATTAGTAATCGAAAAGCATTAGTATCATAGTTCCAAACTAAACCAAAACTTATTCATACTGAACCGTTACTTGTGTTTTGAGTAAATTTTATGGAAACCCCAGAAACGTAAATAGACTTTCAGTCTAATTTTAATTTTAATTTTAAAATCTAACGTCTGGAGAAGCGAAAAGGCCAAGGCCTGGGTTTAAGTGATGTTTTCAGTTTAATGATGGTAATTCTTATCTGAAGTTAATTAACAATGTTTTTACTAAGCGCGCATTGGAGCCGATGCTTATCTCCGGTTTCTGTAGTGTTAAGCGGATGAGAGTCATTGACTCCCCCTGAACGGAACACTAATCCATCGCAGGTTAGTCCCCAGCAGAAGCCGGATCAACCTCGGGAGAATGTCGAAGCTGAGTCAACTTTGACAGAAAAATAATGTTCAATATGACTCGGCTGAGCGGGGTTTTAAACCGGGACCATGTGGTTGAATGGCAGAGATCTTACCACTGCACCAACCACGCTGCCATGGTATTTTATTGAGAAGCCTATACTTTAAAACAGTAAATTTCGTTAATGAACTCCTCTTTAATAAAGTCGCGGCAAAATAACCGAATGCATTGATCTATGGCATTGACGAAGTTATTATTTATCAGCCCGGTGAACTTTTAAGTGCGGCAAAATTGGTTATATTTGTCCAAATAAAATTGCGTTCACCAGTGACTGCTAAGTGACTGTTTAATTTTAATTTTGGTGTAATTAGAGTAATTGAGGCTGATTTGACAACACTGAACCGAGCTATATAATGAACCAGTTAATTAAAACCACGGCCCTCGACCCCCAGGGCAATATCCACTCTTTAATTTAAGATTATTTGTTGGGAGCCGTGAATTTAACGAATGTGTGTATACTGAGATAGTGGGAGCCAATACGTACAAATTTAACAGTGGAATCGGCGCGGATCTGATATTTAACGTGCAAAACGCTGACTGAAAAATGTTTATCTTGTTAAGATACAACAAAAAACATTGGACTATTCACAATTTTTTTCCAAAGAGCCCTCGTCCCGTCAAGTTTGAAAACTCATGATCAAGCTCTCAGGATCTTCACATTGTTTTACTCTGGCTATGTACTTGAAAATTTGAAAGCTTTGAATACATAGGCTTTGACCGAACCATTATTATATAATGCCCAGAAAAATTAACCTGCTGAGATATATACAGCTGCCTCAACAATTAGTTTAAAGAAGAATTGATGACGTAATAATTCCAAGTTCAATTTAAGGCGTAGAATATATAGAAGAGAGTATGTTTTATCCATTGTCAGTTCAATTGGCGTTCAAATGATACTTCCAGTGAGTACATGTCTCCTATATTTTGTTTGTCTTATCATTTTTTTGATATTTGAAGCACTTTCACGATCGGCTTTCTATTACGGGCTTTAAACAGGCTCTTTTGCCCCAGTATCGAATCACAATGAGAATTGATTGGTGCTTCAACAATACCATATCTGACACTTTAACATGAATACATATGTGTTATTGAACAAACGTGATGTCAAGATGGCTGGATATTGGCCGTGTTTTTTTTTTTTTTTTTTTGCGTTATTATGGACCGAGATGAAGTAGAGCAAGCTTGTTCAATAAACGATTAATTATATGGCCAAATAACCTCGCTTTACTACTGTTTTCCGTAAGACAAAAACGTTTCCATGTCTTCATATCACTTTGCGTTTTAATTATTGTATTTGTCAGCTTTTTTTTACAAATAAATTTACGAAACTCGTCTAGGTTTTCTTTGTTTTGACTGACCTCTTCCGCTTTTTGCGACTCCATTGCCCAAAACTCAATGCGCTCCATGCAACTTTTTTTCGTGCGGGAACAAAATAGGCAATTCCGAGCGGGCAAGATGTAGTAGATGCGAAAAGTAGACTTGAGTTCTACTTCGTGCAACGCTTTGCGTAACAAAAAAAAAAATTGCGAGACAGCCCATGTTACACTGTGCAATTCTCCAGAAACTTGTTTTGCAACGGCATTGCGAGACAAGCTGCTGAAAAAATTGCGCAGTGTAACAGGGCCTTCATGCAGTTTATTTAAAATAATTTTCAAACCATTTACCTTTTACAAAATGCCAACTCGTCAGTGTGTCTGTCCATAACTCAGTCCTGTAAAATGGCCACAGTGCGTGTTTGCAACCGTAATACATCAGAGAAAGTCAAATTTACAAAACATTAATTTACCATATACATACGACACGTTTCGAACAACCAGTTCATCGTCAGAGAGAGAAACTCTTATGTGTCTAAGAGGAAATAATAACAGAACAAATGCTGGTAGCGCCTCAGTGGTAGAGCACCAGTCATGAAATCGATGAGTCGTGGGTTTGATTCCCGTTCGCGGAATCTGATTTTTTCCAGCATTTGCATGTTCTGTTATTATTTCCTCTTTGACACATCAGAGTTTCTTTCTCTGACGATGAATTTAATTAATCAGTTTTAAAAGCAGTCATTCATTAGAGCTCATTCAGATCCTCTTTTCAGGTCCTGTCATGGCCAAAAGCTCTGCGCAAGAATTAGTAATGTGGCTAAGATATATGATTCTAAGTGTTTGAAAGGAAAGCTATATAGAGACTGTATTCATGCTAAAATGTCAGTTTTAAAAGGTTGCGCGCTTTAATTGCGCGCAGTTCATTTTATGCTCACATTTATTTTAAAATAACAAATTTGTGTTTAATGCAGCAGTGCAGCTGTGCTTGACGCATTTAGTCAGTGCCATAATTTCGTATAACAACACTAAAGCCATTAACTTTAAGTAGTACTTAGATATTCTGACTTTTTTTTGTTAACATAAGTTTAGAGTGCGGGCGCAATTAATCTGGAAAGTTTTCTGTTGCCGGCCAGGAAAATACGTGATGAAAGTATTGTAAACAATTTGCTTTACGGTCATTGTCTCACGTTCATTAATATACAACTTTTAATGAAAGTGACTTAAAATTCAAGTAAACACGCAAACAAATACCTGTGAAACGCATAAAACATTTATAGGTGAATCTTTGTTTATATTCCTTGCTTCATTATCATACGTGTTTCTCTTTCTGACTGAGATACAAATTGAGAAGTACTGAATATTAAAAGAGCTTTCCAAAATAACCCTCTTCTGAAAAAATGAAACCTGTATGTTACATGCTGTTCTCGTGATGCGTTTTTAAATATTGGAAATTTTACAAAGAATGTAAGAACGTTTTTTCGGACACCGATATCTTCTTTCAAACTGATAGTACACAACCAAATTTTCGACGCTAACCACAACGTATTTGCCTTTCTCAAGTTTTAAATTCAATTCCTTTTTATTCTGGTTCTTTCTTTACCTAAAGATGTATGCTGATGAAGCAGGATGTAAACAATGACGTCAGAAAAGATTCACCTATTGTTTTTAGGAATGCATTTATAGTACCAGCAAGATTTTGAAATAAATTATCACAGTAGAGATTTTGCTATGGAAGATCATCAAAGGCTGTAGAATTACAACCCAAAGTTTGTACGTGCTTTAATCTTAACGAAAGAAGAAAACGTATTAATTACTGTTAAGTTTAAGAATTAAGAATTAAGAGAGAATCCATCATCAGCTGGTTTGAGATAACAAGTGGACAAGAATCTTGTACCAAGATTATTTAAATCATGTTCAACAAGTCTTTGTGCCTGTGTTCAACACACCATTAACCCTTTAAGCCCCAAGCACAACAATTGATGTGTTAGTAAATTCTCCCAACTGAGCTCCATATGTTCTAAATAAGTAGTTTGGGAGAATTTGGTATTTCAACTTCCACAGCTTATTTCACTCGATCAATTCCTTGCTTCTCATTACCAGTTACATTGTTTTGTTTGAGTTATGTAAGGAGAAGTTGGAGGTTGATAGTTTCTACATCTCCGTTTGTAATAATACCAAATATCAATATGAAAAACTCATTTTGAAATTCCCATAAATTGCTTGAAATATGGTAAAAATATCGACAGTGAAAAAGGCCTACTCTGGGACCCAAAGTCGCCGCTAGTTTGGGCAACTTTGCGCGACTTAAGGCAACTTTGTGCAACTTTGTGCGACTTAAGGCAACTTTGTGCAACTTTAGGCAGCTTTGTGTGACTTAAGGCAACTTTTTGCGACTTAAGGCGACTTTGTGCAACTTAAGTCAACTTTTTGCGACTTAAGGCAATTTTGTGCGACTTAAGGCAACTTTTTGCCACTTAAGGCAACTTTGTGCCACTTAAGGCAACTTTGTGTGACTTTGCGCGACTTTAGGCGACTTTGAGTCCCAGAGTAGGCCTAGTACAGATAAAACACAGGCACAGATAGGCGATCGCACAAAACATTTTACCACCAAGACGGCCTCATTTTGATGCTCCTGTGACACCGCTATTTCTTTCGTCCATTGATCAAATTTTCTGCCTTGGTTTTGCTTGATAGTCAATGGCAGACGATGGGATTTTTGTCGTAGTTCCTGGCTTTCGAAAACATTAAAACAAACAAATCTTAACATTCAATTACTTATTCTCAAAATACATTTTAATTAAGAAACTTTTACCGAAACTACAACAATAACAACACAAGAATCGCTAATGTGATTTAGACTACTTTTAATTAATTTCTGTCCGGATTTATACCCTCCCGCTTTGTTAGTAAAATAATTAAAGCATTTATGTCACTTTATTATTGCAGCTCAAAGTGTTGTCAAAAAGTCTTTCACTTCCATCACTTTGTCATCATCTGTAAGTAAATCGCTTCTGAAAAAATCCACTTCTCTCTTTTCGTCAACCATCTTAACTGGAGCGTCGGCAATGATACCACAGGCCAGACGCGCGCCCGCGTTCCCTGTCTTAAGGCTTTCAGCTCGCGCCTTTCCCTTTCCTCGACCCAGATCGTCTTTCAGAGCATGAACCTGGCAAGCAAGAGAGCGGAAAAAACGAGTTTAGAAAATGCTGGGGAGAAAGAAACGAAACAAAAACATTCTGGTAGGGAAAAATGCATGCAAACATTCGCTTCAACACGAAAGAAAGTTCAAGTTTTAAGTGTATTACTTAACCTGTAGTTAGTATATTTTTTCAACCTGCAAACAGCTAACATATCTACGCAGGTTAATGGTAAACTGAAATGCTTATAGAAAACCTTTCACGCAGAGGTAAAACGAAACAAAACGAGCAATTCACAAGCAAAAGGCAAAAAGAAAATTTACACAAGATGAAAATTCCCCACCCTCCCCTTCCATCTAGAATACTTTTCTAATAATGGTCTGTCCCTAAGTGTACTGATAACACGAAAAATCACTCAAGCTCTTGATAACTATATAAATGAAAACAACCGCTAATATCTGATAAAAATGAAAAATACTACTGTCATTTTTGGTATGGCATTTCCTTTTCCTTTACCTTTTACATTGTTAGTTCACTAAGACCCTAATTAACCATTACGATTACCCTAACCTCAATCATTACCATTACTAATACCCCTATCATTACTGTAAAAAATATCGTTACCATTACTATTACCACTACCATTAGCCTAACCATTACCACTACTATTACCATTACCATTACTACTACCACTACCATTACCACTTCCACTACCATTAGCATTACCATTACTTTAACCACTACCACTACCATTACCTTAACCATTACCATTACTATTACCACTACCATCATCAGCATCATTATCATTACCATTAGCATTTCCACTGCCCTAACCCTAATCAGTATCACTACCGTTACTGTTACAATTACCAATATGATTACTCTAACCGTTATAATTAAGGTTACCGTATACCGTCGGGGGTGTTTTGCGTCAAACGATACAGTGCATTTGTCTTAAACCGTAGATACCTAAACCCATATATCAAATTAAA